>JAOTQJ010163046.1:0-27374 GCA_025642045.1 Solanum sejunctum | reverse complement strand
GGGGAGGCCAGCCGTTAGACACCATTTAATGAGGTGTCGTTGGATCAGTGATGTCAAAATTGGTATAAATAAAGTGCGAGAAAAAGTAGAAATTATATGTTTAGTCTAAAAATTAATAATTATAAACATAAATGATAAATATATACATAAAGAAATTAAAAAAAATTGTAATAAAGTGAAAGATTAATTGTGTAATATCGCTTTTTTTATGAAAGGCTCATTGGTAAGGAAAAGTATGTCCCAGTGATAACGACATTGAAGAGGTGAATTGTTCAACATGCTTTCAACCTCGCTTTAGGTATTAAGGAGTCTTAACAATATTACTTTGGATATTTGTGTCTTAATTACTTATTATAAAAAAATGAACACAAATATTATTCGTGTATAGTATATCCTGACAATGTTTGGAAATAATGGAAAGCTAAAACATCAATCTCGGACTAGAAGCAATGGCGTACATCAATCGGTTTGGTTCAATTTTGCATATTATCGATTTGGTTTATTGATTTTTGATTTTTAAATATGTTAAATCAAAAAGAAATCAATAGAATAATTTTTATCTATTTTTGGTTTATCGGTTTTAAGTCCTTAATGGTTCTGTTTTTGATTTACCTAATAAGAATAATAATGGGAATTTGCATTAATAAAAAGTAGATAGAGTACGAAAACTATGTTTACAAACTTACAAAAGTTATAATTAGTTAATTACAAACTAAAATACTAAAGTGGATAACTAATAACTTAAGTACTATAAAGATTAAAATATATAAGTATTGTTATAGTGTCCTATTGTTATTAAATTACTAATATTTAATATTTACGAAGGAGTAAAATAGTAAATTATTATAATCTTATTGGGTTATTGATTTATCCAATAAATCAATAGTAAAAATTGATATCGAATCGATTGCCCAATAGTTTTTTTTTTCAAAACCATTAAAAATTCAATAACCTAATAACCCAATAATAATAAATCAATAACGTTTTAATCGGTTTGATTTATTGGCCGATTCGATTTTTGCACACCCTAAGAAGTAGAGGTTTATAACTTCTTTATTTTCAAATTCACAAACAAGTCAAATTTCAAAAATAAATTGATTTATCCAAGATTGTGTATATCATTGAGTTGAGTGATATGTTGTAGTAAAATTCAATTTTCTCTCATAGTCGTGGATGTGGATGGCTATGATCTTGTTAAAATTCTATCTTAATCGAAAATTGAACTAAATCAATTAAACAAATTAATTTTTATTTGGTTTTAATTTGAATTTTAAGTTCTAAAAAAATTTTTTTGTTGGAACCAAAAAAACGCTCTCTACTAAACCCTACATACGCCACCACCTTTGAGATAATTGATTTTTCATCATGACAGTTTCGACGGTCGGTCAACCCCCTATTGTGATTGGCCAGTCAACCTTGCCACCCCCTATCACATGCGAATATTCTCAAGCCCCCGCCAACAGTGGTGAAACCTGTGCCCCTTAAGCTGATCTTGTATCTACATAGAGAACCCATAGTTCTATGGGAACAATTAGAAGTGAAGCAGATGATAATCAATGAGAGCCTGCAATATGTTGTGGTAGGAAAGTTCTCTTACGGTTGGCCAGAGATTCAGGAGCTACGAAAGGTGAATGCAATATTGGATTACTCAGCAATAGATATATTTTGGTTAGGGCAACTCTTTTAGAAGATTATGTTTATTTGTTGTCCAAGCTGGCGTTCTATATTATAAGTTGGGAAGATCTTATTCTCTAAGAACGTTGAAATGGGACCCGATGTTCAACCTCGAGGAAGAAACTACAACTACAGTCACGCGATTTTATTCCCCTCCCTACCCCCAAATTTGTTTGGGAAGGAGGTGATTTTCTCTTTGGCTGCTGCAGTGGGCAAGCCGTTGCAAGTTGATATGGCCACAAAAAACAAGACAAGGCCAAGCTGTGCAAGAGTCAAAGTTGAGGTGGACTTGCTTGGAGAATTTCCTAAACGGATCAAGATTGGGATTAGAAAAGGAGAAATTAAGGTGTTGGATAAATGGATCCGATCAAATATGACTATGTCCCTAAATACTACGTCACTTGCAAGATTCAGTGCCATGATGAAGATCAATGTTATGTGAAGCATTCGGAGTTATACAAATAAAAAGAACCAAAAAGGTGGGCTTCAGTACCAGAGAAGGAGGAGAATAATCAAGCGCCAAAACAGAAAGCACAAAATCAGAAGGAAGTAAAGGAGAAGGAGGGATTCATAGAACAAAGAAAGAAAAATTGCCGTGCAAAACATCCAGAAGAAACATGGCAGGCCAGGACGGTACAAACTAAAAAAAAAATATGAGACATCATAGGGGATAGGGGAAGAAGTTACTGCAGTACCTGACAAGGAGAAGAACCAACAAACCTCCAATGCGGAAAAGGTTGACAAGCAATCTACAAAACAATGGGTGGAAGATAACTTTTAGGACCTGTAGAAACAAAAGGCACCAGAGACTGCTGAGAAGGATAAGACAATGGCAGATGGGAAGAAAGTGGATTCAATAGAAAAAGTAGAAATTCAAAGTCTTAATTCATCGAATCAAGCAGAGAACAAAGGAGGGAATGACCAGGAGCATCAAAGTACAGGTGGAGACATGAACAATGTTTCTGAGTGGTGATAATCTAAATAGTGAAGGTGATACAGGAGAAGAGAACCTATCAGTGCGGGGAGAGACTATGCATATTGACAAGCATAATGACAAGGTAGAGGATGAAGGAATAGAGAATAACATCCAGGATATCAGTTCAGCAGGGGATCTATCATCTAGACACACTCAAAGCATGACAGTAAAGAGGGGTGTTTCACAGAATATTCCACTACAAGTGAAAACAAGGAGTAATAAGGGAAGGGCCCATAGTAGTAATCAATGATTGATAAGGCTCTTTTCTGGAATATAAGGCCAGTTAATACACAAAATGCATTTGGTAGATTAATTGACCTTAACAAAGACACAAATATTCCTTCATAGTTTTGATGGAACCATTTCAGGATCCAAATGAGCTAGATCAATACAAAGCAAGGTTGGGATTTGACAATGCAATGGTTAACTGCATTGGTAAAATTTGACTGTTTTGGAATAATGGTTGGGTAGGATGAGTGCTCTAGGATTCTACTCAACAGATCACTATGAAGTTCTACATGGGTACTAAGACTTTCTATATCACTTTAGTCTATGCAAGGTGGGAGGAGCTAGAAAGCTTTGATTATAGGAACTGCCCATGAATGATAAAGGGGTGACTTTAATGTGGTACTAAATGAAGAAGAGAAGTTGGGTAGTTTGCAATTTTCTCAATCGGAAGCTATGGATTTTGCATAGTGTATCTCTACAACAAAAGAAAACTGGGGACCAAGTTGACAAGGAGATACAATGAATTGAATTTACTCCTCTTTGTTTTATACTCTTGAATTGCATGATTTTGAACATGTGATCATGTACCCAACATGTGTTTGATTAAATTACATGATAAGGATTTTCAAGTTAAAGATGAGTTATTGCATGATTTACAAGTCAAGTGATGTCATGACAATTACGGGCTCCCTGCATGTATGTAATTCATGAAAAGTGTCTATGATTTTACAAGTGACAAGTTGAGCCCTATTTCAAGATTCTACCCTCTTGTAAGGCATTCATATCAAGTTGAGGGGTCAAGCATGATTACTATTTTACCCTCATGTTCAAGTAAAGCTCACTAATAGGTGTCAAGCATGTTACAAGTTTCTACCCTCATGTGAAATGCAATACCAACTAGTAGGGGTCAAGTTCATGTTTTGTTTTCTACACTTTAGCATATGGTATATGCCCATGTAGGGCTCAAGTATGTGAATGAGATACTCATGCCATATTATCATGTTTTTACAAGTTATTCATATTATGATTATATGTTATGATTATGTCAAGTATTCCGTGAGATTAGACTTAGCACCCATTGAGACTTAAGGTGGGGGATTGAAGCAAGGGGTCCTTATATAAAGTCTTTAATCTCTAAACTATGTGACATCATAGGATCATATATTTTTCATTTAAGGGATTACTAGTGGATCTATCTAGGTCAAGTTTTCATGTTTGATTTACCTTGGCAAGTAGACTGCACATTGTCTAGGGGGTGACATGCCTCGACCACCTCATCGAGGGGGTGTCATGCCATAGATTCCAAGTTGTAGCTCGTTTGGTCTATGTCAATTAATGTCTCCTCCTAGATATGTATATTATTATGCGCAAGTTGAATGTTTTACATGCATGTTTCATTATAAACATTGAACATACATGCCATATTGAGATTATATCTATTGGCTATATGTATGCATTTTGAACATTATGGCTTATGTTTTTGTTTCATTGCACCCCGTATACTTAGTGCATTCCAAGTACTAACGCATACTCTATGCAAATATGATATCACCTGTAGGAGCTAGAGCTCCTATTGGTCATCCTCCTCCATGTGGCTAGTTTGGTTCATTGGAGAAAGCTTTGGTGAGTCCTCAACTCAGAGGACATTATCTACTTTCATTCATGTTATATTAAGACTTGTTATGGGGTTTGAATACCTATCGTTTGAGGGTGAGCCAGGGTTATGTCTTGGCCCCCGCTCCATTCTATGTAGCGGTGTCGTTGGATATTATGTCATGGTTGTCTATGCTTTTGAGCTTGACTCTTCTTATACTATTATTATTATGAAAGACTTCCTTAGTCCCACTTCCCTTTTTTTTTATATAATTTACTCTTGCTATTGTCTTATTTTATTTCCGCAACCAAGGATATGAACATGATATGCTAAGAGGCTTTTTTTGGGTTGTCTTCAGACTTCCCTTTCGCCTGTCACATCTAGGCCCTAAGCTTGGGTCATGATAGTTTGAACTATAAAAATCATTGTTTTGGTAATTTTATAACTAAAAAGTTTAGTCTCTTTTTGAAAATATTAAAAAATATGATTTGAATCTATATGTTAACTTTTAATTACATTAATGCAAATGATAAAATTACTTATTAACGATCACCACTAAAAAATTTGAATATAGCGCTAAATAAATTTTGTGGCTAAACAGTAAGATTTGTCACAAACTTTTTTTCCCAAAGAATTTCTACAACACTTTTATAATGTTGAGCAAAACTTTTCTCTCGAGTAAGTTCAAATTCTTGAGGAGACATAGAAATGTGATTAACAAATATTAGATGCACATAAACTGTATCATCGTGTAAGGAAGGAGGCATAACTTTTTTCACTGTATGAAGAAACTCCAAGATTTGTTGGATTAAATCATCTTTGTTCTCCAAAATTTTATCAACACCACTATTCCACTTAATATTTTCCAATAGATAAGGAAAATTAGATGCCAAAAGCTGTCCGTGAACAATATCCGATGATAATGAATTGTACTTATAATCCCACCTAATAGCAAAGCGGCACTCTTGAACAATGTTGTCCTCACAAGTGTAAGCATGCTTGGTAAGTATATCAATCTTCAAGTTAAAATTGTTACCTGAAATAGTTGTACCATGAGGGCTTCTTATCGAATTACAAATTTGGGGGAACATGCAAATTTCACTAGTAATGGATGGCTCCATGTAACACTCGGTAAAATTACCAAAAAACTCTTAGAACAGGGACGTCTGCATAATGAATCTTCCATGCTCCATTTGGAAATCCGAAATTGAATTTGCGATCAGCACAAAACATTCAGTGGGGAAATGGTCTCGATCAATTTTTGGAGCAACCAAATCAAACAAATAATTTTTTTGATCCAAAAACAGAAGGAAATGTAACTAAGCGACAGAGGTGCGTTGTGCCTCTGTAGCGGACTTGGGTTATATATTTTTTTTAATTTTTTGACAGAGATTGAAAAATTCATTTAAATAAAATATATATCCAGACCCACTTCCGAAAGTGAGAAATTTTTCTTTTTATTTTCGAGGGGCATTCCGATCAATTCTAAACCCCTCCTAAACTCAAAACATGCTCAAATTAGGTCATTTTGATGCGTAAATAGGGTCTAAAACCTCATTTTAAGTCCTTTTCTTACTGTTTGAAATATTAGGGCTTGAGAGGAAAGAAAAAGGAACCTTAGGGTTGAAGAATTCATGAAAATTGTTGAAGATTGTTTGGTAAAGCTTCATCCCAAGTATGTAAGGATAGACTAAAAGTATGAGATTGTTCTTTCATACGCCCCATCGATGGTCTTAGAGAAGAGCTGAAAGTTCATGAGCGTACATACATGATTTTTGATTATTTTCTTGAAAATTATATTCATTACATGTATTTTCATATGTTGATTATCATCATAAACTTGTTTTGTTGAACTGAATAATTTTCATGAGATGTTGCATAAATCCTCCATATTAACTTTTAAAAGCATGCATGAATGAAGATATGGATTGAGTTTAGAGCCTTAATTGAGAATATTGATTATGATTGTGATTGAGATGTGAGAATATGACGAATTGATAGAACTTCATAGTCTATGAGTCTTCCCAAATGAACTCTAATGAATTATCTATTAAATTTTTCCCTAATGATTCTTCTAAGGCTTGAGCTATTGATTGAGATGTTGATTGATGAGATGATTAGAGTCACTATGAGACTGATTGAAAAATAGTGTCTCTACGAGTCTGATTAAGATGATCTGATTAAGATAGTTTGATTGGATAGATTATTTTATGGGCATTGAGTCATGGGATGAGCATCGAGCACCAAAAAAGTAAGCGTTAATCCAACTCGCACTCATCAAACTATGTAGCCAAGCATAGGTGAGTATTAATAGAGGTTCCCTCTGATCAGAAGTCGCTGAAATCAATAGAGGACTTGTATATTGTTGTCTCCATTTGGACTTATCCATTATGGTTTCGATTTGTTCACTACTTGGCAAGTGAGAAATGACTATGACAACATTAACGTGAGTGTTGTACAATCACTGGCTCATAAGTGATTATACAATTCAGACGTCAGAGGATATGTTGAGAGCCTGTGTTCTTGATTTCAAGGGAAATTGGGATGATTACTTACCATTGATTGAATTTTCATATAACAACAGTTATCATGTAAGCATTCAGATGGCTCCTTATGAAGCCTTATATGGGAGAAGGTGTACATCACCAATTAAGTTATTCGAGGTTTGATAAGGAGAGTTGATTGGGCCTAATCTTGTCCTTCAATCAATAGAGAAGGTTAAGGTCATTAAAGAGAGGTTGAAGACTACACATAGTTGCCAGAAATCCTACACCGATGTGAGAAGGAGAGATTTAGAGTTCAAGGTAAGTGATTTGGTGTACTTGAAAGTGTCACCGATAAAAGGCCTCACGATATTTGGGAAGAAAGGGAAATTGATTCCACGCTATATTGGACCCTATCAGATTATGAAAAGGATTGTGCAGGTTGCGTATATATTAGAATTGCCTTTCGAGTAGGACGGAATCCATCTAGTGTTCCACGTATTGATGTTGAAGAAATGTTTAGGAGATCCTAACTTGGTGATTCTCATAGAGAGCATTGGAGTGAAAGATATCTTGGCCTACGAAGAAATGCCAGTCTAATTCCTTGATTATCATATTTGCAAGTTGAGGACCAAAGAGAAAGCCTCAGTCAAAGTCCTGTGGAGAAATCAATTCGATGAGAAAGCCACATGGGAAGCTGAGAAAGAGATGAAAGCAAAATATCCGCACCTATTCATGCTAAATGATGAGAATGTTGAAGGTAGTTTTCTTACCCTTCGCTGAATTGATTGTTTTTTCTTGAATTAATTGTCTATTCATGAGTTTGAATGGAGTTGATCGATGATTGAGATAGAGTTGAGAGATGGATGGATAGATATGAAGGTGAGGTAAGTTTTGAGTCTATTTGTGCCTTAATATCCATCCTTTCTCATCATTTGGGAATGAATAATCCTAAGGGGGAGATGATGTACCGCCCGATAAAATTATCAAAATACCCATAGAATAGAGACGTGGCATATAACGCGTCTTCCCATGCTCTATTTAGAAATTTGCGATCATCAGGAAAAATTGAGTGGGAGAATGGTCACGGTCGATTTGTAGAGAAATCAAATCAAAAATTAATTTTTTAATCCAAAAATAAAAAGCAGTGTAAGTCCCGACAGAGGCGCGTCGTGCCTGTGTAGCGGACTTGACTTATATTTTTTGAATTTTCTTGATGGAGATTGGAAAATTTGTTTAGAAAATTTTTGAAAAAATATATATGTATGAGATGGGTCCGTATTGAGGACCTTCTTCCCGAAGTGAGAAATTTTTCTTTTTATTTTCGAGGGGAATTTCAGTCAATATTCAACCCCTTTTAAATTCAAAACACAATCAAATTAGGTCATTTTGATGCATAAATAGGGTTTAAGAGCCTATTCTAAGTCCCTTTCTAAGTATTTGAAAGACTAGGGCTTTAGAGGAAAGAAGAGAGAAGCTTAAGGTTGAAGAATTCAAGGAAATTCTTGAAGGTTGATTTGTAAAGCTTCATCCCAGGAATGTAAGGCTAAACTAAAAGCATGATATTTTTCTCTCATGTGCCCTATAGATGGGATTAGAAGGGAGTTGAAAGTTCATGAGTCTATATATATGATTCTTGATTATTTTCTTGAAAATTATATATATTTCATGTATTTTCATATGTTGATGATCATCATAAACTTGTTTTCTTCAATTGAATACTTTTCATCAGATATTGCATAAACCTAATATGTTAACTTTTGAAAGCTTGCATGAATGAAGATAGGGATTGAGTCTAGAGCATTGATTAAGAATGTCGACTGTGATAGTGATTGAGTGGTAAGAATGATGATGAATTGATAGAACTTGATAGTCCCGTGAGTCTTCCTAAATAAACTCTAATGAAATAACTATTTGATTATTCCCTAATGATTGTTCTAAGCCTTGAACATTTGATTGAGATATTGATTGATGAGATGATTAGAGTCTCTATGAGACTGATTGAAATATAGTGCCTTCACTAGTCAGATTGAGATGATTTGATTGAGATAGGTTAATTGGATGGATTGTTTTATAAGCATTAGTCATGAGAGGAGTATCAAGCATTGAAAGAGTAAGAGTTTATCCAAATCGCACTTATCAAACTATGTAGCCAAGCATAAGTAGGAATTAGGACCATTACATCACATTATGTTGAGGTTCCCTCTAATTAGAAGCCCCTGAAATCAATATAGGACTTATAGATTGTTGTCTCCATTTGGACTTGTCCATTATGGTCTCAATTCATTCCCTACTTGGCAAGTATGGAATGACTGTAGCAATATTAGCGAGAGTTTTGTACAATCACTGGCCTATAAGTGTTTGTTGTCAAATAAGAGAAACTCCCAGAAAATTCTCAAACTGAGTATGATTTGATTTGATAAGGTTTGATTGGTTGATGAGTCATTTGTCTACTCTTTATTCTTGCTTTAGATAGACATTTGACATGTTGATTTGCTATTATCCTTGATGTTGATTGATGTTTCATATTATTCTACCTGTTTCGATTTCATTCAACTATTTTACACACCATAAATTCCATACACTGACACTACTCGACATTTATGATGTATATACAAGGATTAGAGATTATCAATAGGTGCATCGTTGAGGATCTAGGACGTTCAGCTGATTGGTGAGTCTCCCCTACTCTGGAGAATTCATTACTTTTATTTTCATCTTTCTTTATAGTTAGACATTATTAGCTTATTTTGATTGATGTAGCCATATGTCTATCATTGGCACCACCTGATAATGATAGAGGCTTCATAGACTAGAGTCGAATGCTGATTGTTAAGATTGTGGGCTAGTTCTTTCTACTAGCCTTCTATTACATTATTATTTTTTTGAGACTGGATGATAAGATGTGTCCATTTACTTTCCTTTGTCTTCCACTGATTAGTTGAATGTATGAATGAATTAATGTGATGAGGCCAAGTGGTTCGCTTGGGGACTAGTAATAGTCTCTGGGTGCCAGCCACGTCTTGGGTCCCCTCCCAAGGTGTGGCTATCACTACCTAAGCCTAGTGCCTAAATATGACACGACGCATGGGGAACCAGAAGGGACCCCAAGCAAGCCTCTTAAGATATCATTACACATCCTTGGTTGCGGAAGCATTTAAACAACAACAAGAGCATAAAACAAGGGTAAGGGGCTAAGGGAAGACTTTGTTATGCCTTGGGAGGATACCCTAGGCATAACTGGCATTCAAAGTCTATTACTAGTCTCTAAGTAGACCACTTAGCCTCATCACATTCATTCAATCATACATTCTACTAATCAGCGGAAGGCATAAGGGAATAAATGGGCACATCATCATCTAGTCTCAAAATAATTGTATAATAAAAGGCTAGTAGGAAGAACTAGCTCACAATCTTACATCAACATTCGACTCTAGACTATGAAGCCTCTATCACTATTAGGTGGTGCCAATGAAAGAGCCATGGTTACCATAATAAAAATATAGATCAAACAAAAGCTAACTCTAAAGTAAGATGAAAATAGGTGATGAACCCTCCGAAGTGGGGAGGCTCACCAATCTGCTGAACGTTTCAAGATCCTCAATGGTGCACCTGCTGGTGACTTTTATCCTATATATCTACATTATAAAATAATGCAGTCCAAAAGGGGATGTCAGTACATGGAATGTATCGTATGTAAAATAGCTGAATGAAACCAAAATAGATAGAATAATATAGATATAATAATCAACATCAAGGATAGTAAAAATCAACATGTCAAATGTCTATCTAAAGCAAGAATACAGAGTAGACAAGTGACCCATTAACCCATTGAACTATCACTCAAATCAGATTCATCTTAGAAGGGCTTACCAAAACTCAAATTACTCAGTTTTGAAAAAATCAACTGATGAAGTCTTATTATTTTAGGACAATAAAGTGACAATCTATTCGATTCTAACGGACTTAATCCATTGAGCAAGAACTTGTCCGACTCTAACAGACATAACCCTCGAGTGAGAACTTGTCCGACTCTAACAAACTTAGCCCTCAAGTGAGAACTCATCCGACTCTAATGAAGTTAGCCCTTAAGATAGGGACTTGTCCGACTCTAACAGACTTAGTCCACTCCTCCTCTTAATTTAATTATCTCAAATTAGCCTCGTAGAGACTCTACTTATATCATTAACTCAAACACTACATTCACTATTGATTTCAGGGACTTGAACCCATCTTAATTAACTCAATTCTTATTTAAGAACTTAATGACTCAGATTATCATTTAGAAGAAGTCATTTAGACAAGACTCAAGAACTTAATTTTGAAGACTCACAAGATCATCAAGCTCAACTAACTCAACCTCATAATCATGTCAGGATTTCAATCAACATACTCAAGTCAAGGCTTTAGACTTCATCTCAGGTTCACTCATGCATGCTTTCAAAAATATATATATATAGGGTATATACAATATCTCATGAAAAGTATTCAATTCAAGAAAACAAGTTTATGATGATCATCAACGCATGAAAATACATAAAATAAATATAATCTCTCAAGAAAATAATCAAGAATCATGTATGTAGACTCAAGAACTTTTAACTCTAATCTAAGACTATCTATGGGACACATGGGAGAACAATCCCATGCTTTTAGTTTAACCTTACATACCTGGTATGAAACAATCAACAATCAACCTTTACGAATCCTCCTCAATATCCTCAATTCTATGCTCATTTTCTCTCCTCCGTAGCCCTAGTCTTCTTTCAAGAATTTAGAATGGCTTAAGAATGGTGTTGAAAACCCTTTTTATACCCAAAATGTTCTATTTTGATCGTATTTTGAGTTTAGAAGGGGTTGGAAAATGTCTAGAATGCCCCCAATCTAGCCAATCGATGAACCTCCCTTGCCACCTCTTTTCCCCAATCATCAACATGAGCTAGGCTGCCATAGACACCCTACTCAAAGCATTGGCCATAACATTAGCCTTACCGGGTTGATAATGCACACTCTTGTCATAATCCTTAAGAATCTCTAACCACCTTCGTTGTCTTAAGTTGAGGTCTTTTTGAGTGAACACATATTGGAGAATCTTATGATCACTAAATACATCAATCATGCACCCCATACAAATAGTGATGCCAAATTTTCAAAGCAAATACCACGACGTCCAATTCAAGATTATGAGTAGGATGATTCTTTTCATACACCTTCAATTGTCTAGAAGCATAGGCTATCACCTTACCAATTTGCATTAAGACACAACCCAAACCAATCCAAGAGGGATCACAATACACAACAAACCCTTTCAACCATTCCAGTAGAGACAAGATAAGAGCGGAGGCAAGCTTATCCTTCACGGTTTGGAAATTATTTTCACATTCATCGGTCCACCCAAACTTAGACTTCTTTTGGGTAAAGTTAGTCATGGGAGAAGCAATAAAAGAGAACCTATTCACAAACCTCCGATGGTAACCCACTAAGCCCTAGAAACATCTAATGTCCGATGGGGTCAATGGTCAAGGCTAATTTCTAATCATATCTGTCTTTTTAGGATCCACCTTAATATATCCCCCGACACTACATGACCTAGAAAGACAATTTCTTTCAACCAAAATTCACATTTATCATACTTAGCATACAACTTCTTTTCCCTCAATCTTTGTAATACCACTCTCAAATGACCTACGTGTTCTTCCTTACTATGAGAGTAGATCAAGATATCATCAATGAAAACCACAAAAAAATCAAGATAGGGTTTAAAGACCCTATTCATAATATCCATGAAGATGGCCGATGCATTGGTCAACCCAAAAGACATAATCACAAATTCATAATGCCCACACCTAGTCCATAAGGTCATCTTGGAATATCACACTCCCTCACCTTAACTTGATGATACTCGGACCGAAGATCAATCCTAGAGAAGTGACTATCCCCTTGAAGTTGGTCAAATAAATCATCAATCCTTGGTAGAGGGCACTTATTATTGATGGTAACCCTATTAAGTTGTAGGTAGTCAATACACATTCTAAGGGACCAATCTTTCGTCTTCACAAACAACACTGGTGCACCCTAAGGTGATTGTCTAGGCCTAATAAAACCCTTCTCCAACAAATCCCTCCATTACTCCTTTAACTTCTTTAACTCCATCGGGGCCATATAGTAAGGTGGAATAAAAATGGGTTGAGTCTCGGGATGGAGGTTTATACTAAAGTTTATTTCCCTTTCAATAGGAACACTGGGATGGTCATTTGGAAAGACATCAAGAAACTCACTAACCACCGAAACCGACTCTATAGGAAGGACTTTGGACTCAACATCCCCAACCTACACAAGATGATACAAACACCCCTTAGAGATCAACTTTTGGGCTTTAATGCAAGAGATACAAGATGATACAAACACCCCTTGACTACCACATCATGACTCTCCCACTCAAGGATGGGTTCATTTGGGAATTGGAACTTGACTCTACGAGTTCTACAATTAATAAAGGCATAATATGCATGCAACCAATCCATCCCAAGAATGACATCAAAATCCACTATATCCAACTCAACAAGATAACAAGGCAAAATTTTATCCATAATGTAAATGAGACAATTTCTACAGACCTTTGTAGCAACAACAGATGGACCAATAGGAGTAAACACCTCATAAGACTCACAACAATTCGAGTTCAACATGAAACGTTTTGGGAACAAAAGGAGTAACAAAAGAAAGAGTGGCACCCGGGTCTATCAATGCATACACATCAAAATGAAAGACTTTTAACATACTAGTGATGCCATTAGGTACCGCATCTACCCCTTGCCTTCCTTGAAGAGCATAAAACTGATTGTTCCTTAAGGCACCACCTTGTTGGCCCCCTCTCCCCAAAGGAACCACATTTGTACCCCGGCCTCGTGGACACTCATCCTTACCCTTGTTTTGATTCTGAGTGCAATCCACCTTCTTGTGACCCACTTTCCCACAACTATAGCAAGCATTAGTGTCCCTCAAACATGGGCCATCATGGCCACCACATCTTGGGCACATAGGTCTAGGTGCCACACCACCACCTCCTTGGGGCCTTGGGTAGTCATTAGTAAATCTCCCACTATTAGGATCATGAGAAGACCCTTTGCCTTGATGAAATAGGCCACACCTTGGGACATTGGAACTTACCATCAAAATTGGGCTTCTTGGCCTCACCACCTATCCTCTTTCTCAACTTTTCCCCCTCCAATTGTTTTACATAAGTCATGAGGTAAGTCCATATCACCATTCCACATAGCGCCATAACACTCCCCATTTACCAAATCTAAAATACCCATCATAAACTTATTCATTCTAGACCTCGGTTCGATAATCAAGTGTGGAGCTTATTTAGAGAGTTGGTTGAACTTGAGGGCATACTTCCTCACACTCATATACCCTTGCTTCAAATTCATGAACTCCATAATCTTGGCCTCCCTAAGCTTAAAAAGGAAGAATCGATTGAGAAAATCTGCGCCTTAAGCTCCTCCCAAAGAATCACATGGTTGACCCCCTTCTCCTCCTTAAGTTGGTAAGCTGTCAACTCTGCCTTCTCCTACGACCTAACACCCCATAATAGCCAATACTTTGTACACTTCATGAACAAATTCTTGAGGGTCCTTATCCACTCTAGACCCATTGAACTTTGATGGGTTCATCCGCATAAAGTCTGTCACCCGAGATGTTAGATTAGGAGCATAAGGGGCTTGGGCTCCTTGATTGACTTGATTAGCCATGGCTTGAGCTAGAATGGTAAGAGCATCTCGAAGCTCTCCATGCGCCAATTATTTTTTGGAAGTGCGGGCTCTTCTTCCTCTTGTGTTAGGCATGATCTAAAAATGGCAAAGAACATTCGTTAGAGAAGAAATATTACCTAACTTCTATAGCATGACATAGATCATGAAGAAGGGAAATATTTCTTTATAACATCTCATAGCCTCTTACTCATAGTTGTGGTGCACAACACAACCATGAATAAGACTCTAATCAATGTGGTGTGCTGGAAGCCGAGGACCATTAGCAACCTAGTGCTCTGATACCAAGTTTGTCATGATCCAAGACTAGGGCCTAGACATGACACGGTGTATGGGAAACCTGAAGAGACCCTAAGCAAGCCTCTTAAGATATCATTACACATCCTTGGTCGCGAAAGCATTTGAACAATAAGAAGAGCATAAAATAAGGATTCAGGGCTAAGGGATGCCTTTCATTTCATAAAACATCAAAAGAATCAAAGATTGTCAAAGCTCATTGAAACGACCCCAAAAATTGCCCAAAAAGTGCCTCAGAATGCCCAAATTTTTAATTTCCATACATCTTAAAATTCGTTTGTTATTTCAAAAATCCAACTTCATATTTTTGTTTAGGGGGTCCAAAATTAGGAGAAAAAGGGTCTAACCCTGATTTAAGGGCAAAGGATTGGCAATTATAAAAATGTAAGAACATAATTTCCAGAATAATTTTCGCGTCTGGGGCGCAATGCGCCCCAATGTTATTTTTTTGCATTTTTTATTTTCAGGTCCAAGGCTTTGGGTCTTGGGCCCAAGGGTTCCTATACATGTTTTTACCTATACTTAGCCTTATTTCACCCTCATATCATCCTTAACATTTATCAATATCCTCTCAAACAGTTAGAATCATATTTCACCCTAAATTCAAGTCCCAAAACTCAAGACTAATCTTAAGGATTTCATATAGGTTCTCCTTCAAGCTTCAAATCTCCATCTCCAATCTTCACAAAGTTCATCTCCAAGCTAAGGTATGTGAGTTTATTTCAAGGGTTCCTTTCACTCATGATACCCAAACCTCCTTTATAAGTGGGTCTTGCTTATTATGAAATTCACTGCACACTATGCTAAATGTATGTAAAGTTGTGTTTGTTTTGCTATGTTTTGAGCTATAAATTTTTAAACTATTACTAGATTTGATCAGGGATTTTGATGTATATTGCTTGAGGATGTTGCAAGGTGTTGTTTGATGGGTTTACAATGGATTTTCTTGAATAATTTCATCTCTATATTTCATAGTTTTATACAAGTATTACACACCCTCTAAGTGTTTGATGAAATGTTCTGATGTGGTTTCTTGAGGAGTTGAAGGTCCAAAACATGAGATATGATATGAATGACTATATGATGATGAAATGTACTTCTGTATGTGATATATTCTATATAAAGTATTGCATTATAGCATGCCAAATCCGAGGGTGGCATCATCACTAACCTAGATAGGGTTTGTACTCATCAACCTAAGGAGAGGTTTGTACTTCTCCACCTCGGTGATGGGGCAACACTATCACCAACCTAAATAAGGGTTCGTACTCATCTACCTCAGTGATAGGGCGACATTATCACTAACCTAGATGAGTGTTCATACTTATCCACCTAAGTGATGGGGCAGCATCATTGTTAACCTACAAAAGGGTTGTACATTTGGAAATCTACCTTGGTCTCTTCTACACATATGATATTCTATATGAGCATGAGTTACTTAAGCATGTTTTACTTATGCATGGATCATACATGTCATATTGTTATAGTATGCCCATTGCCTATTGTTATGCATTTTGATTATGATGCTCAATTCTTGTTTGCATTGTATATTACATACTTAGTTCATCTAAACATACCAACACATACTCTATGCCTATATGATATTACCATGTAGGAGCAGGTGCCCAAGTTGATTATCCTCCTCCTCCACGTGGCTAGTTCGGTGCTATTCAAGCTAGTTGGTGAGTCCTCCACTTCGGGGACCTTAGTCTATGTTTCTCCTATTTTGTATTGAGATATTCTTTTTTATTTTTTATTTTGACTATGAGGGTGAGCCCAGTTATTTTATCTTGGCCCCCACAATTATCTATTTATTAGAGGTGTTTGTTGGACATATTGTGTATCTAAGATACGCGCTTGTCTCTTGTCTCTTGACTATGATGATATGGAATTGTTTTCCCTTAGCCCCGTTTTCCCCTATTTTTTATCTTTTGATACTTGATTTATTGCTTTCGCAACCAAAGATGTGTAATGATGCTCTAAGAGGCTTGCTTGGGGTCCCTTTGGTTCCCCTTGCACTATCTTATATCTAGGCCCTAGGATTGGGTCGTGACAAACTTAGTATAAGAGTACTAGGTTGATAGATCCTTGGATCCTAACACACTGCATCAATTAGATTCTTATTCATGGTTGTGTTGTGCACCATAAGTGTGAATGGGAGGCTATGAGACCATTTTGGAAATGTTTTAATTCTTTTTGATCTATGTCGTGTGATAGAGTTAGATCCCTTAGAGCTTAATGCGAATCCCTAACTGTTATATTACAGGATATGTCTCAAGCTACTCAGGACGGTGCTATAATTTATGTGGAGATTTGCAATGCTCTATGGGAAGTGGCCAAAGCGATGACCAATTGGAAACTTACCTTGATCAACAAGTGGGTGCTACCGAGAATTTCTAGTGGTGAGAGGAGAGGCTGTAGGGCCCATAATATTGGTAATTTTAAAAGTCTCAAATGTAGAGGTGGTGGTGGTGTGGTGCCTCATGCTAGGTGTCCAAAATATGGTAGAGACTACCATGGCCCATGCTTGAAAGGTACTACTGCTTGTTATGATTGTGGAGAGATGGGTCATACGAAGAAAGAGTGTCCTCATAAGCATAAAAGTGTTAAAAAAGGTGATTAGGGTGTGGTAAGGAAGACCAATACTTGTTATGGATGTAATGAAGTGGGTCACAAGCTAGTGGATTGTCCATATATTTGAGGAAAGTGTAAGGGTAGTCAACGTTTGGATCGAGGTTGTCATATTGATCAAGTGGCTCAAGGAGGGGATGAGATGCCCGATGCTATTACTAATAAGTTAAAGTTTCCTTGGTTTTGTTGTGCATACATTGATAGGACCAGTATGCCATTACTTCTTCTCTATTCTTTGTAGTTGCTAGTGGGGCCTCTTGTGTGCCCAAGTTGTTGTGTGGGCCTTTGGAATTTTATCCTATTGTTGAGTATATTGTTGCTGGAAGGTTCATAGGTGTTAATCCAGGTTTGTATTGCATTAGGCCTTGCTTTGTGGCTTGTTGAAGTTGGTATGCTAGATTTTTATGACATTATAGGGATGGAATAGTTACATGCATGTTATGTCTTCGGATGGTGAGACCCATAGAATTAGATCCTGAATTCCCAATGAGCCCATTTTTGAGTGGGAGATTGTCGAATGGTAGCAAGGGAGGTAGGTCGATTTCTTGTTATAAGGTGCAATTAGTCTTTGAGGGTTTGCATTTCGCATCTTGTGAGAATTGGAGGTATTGAATCTAAGTTGTTTTGGTATTAGAATTGTTGTTAGCGGTACGTGAGGCCTTGAATGTCCTTTCCAGCATTTTGGATTGGGGTAGTGTCCTTTGGTTTGACTAGTACACCAGTTATGCCTATAAATCTCATGAGTAAGATCCTTAGTCCCTACTCTAATAGGATTATAGTGGTTTTAGTGATAATATAATGGTTTATGTTCCCTAATGAGGTAGTGCATGTGAGTCATTTGAGGGTAGTACAATAAGGTTTAAAGATAAAGGTTGGATGCTAAATAGGAGAAGTGAGAGTTTGGTTGCAAGAAGTTGCCTTCCTAGGTTGTGTGGTTCCCGGTGATGGTATTAAGGTAGAACCTAGCAAGACAAAGGTGATTAGAGATTAGCCTACACCTTGACTTCATCGGACATTAGAAGCTTCTTGGGGTTTAGTAGGCTATTACCGAAGTTCGTGAATAAGTTCTCTTCTATTGTTTCTCCTATGACTTAGTTGACCCTAAGTAAGGCCAATGTTGTGACCGATGTTTTGAGTGGGGTGATTTGATAGGTCCGAGAGTTGATATTTCTTGTGTATTCTTGGTGCTAGTAGGATTCATATGTATGAGGGTTGACCCTTGATTCCGTCAAGTCGAGGAGACCCAAAACTATTTTCAAGAAAACCTACATGGATTTTGCTTACATTAATTTGGAATTTTGAATATTATGATTCCTAAAATTCTATTGATGCATGGATAGGGTTTATTTGATGATTTTATTGTGATTTAAATCATTATATAAGGATTTACTTTGGGTCTATGAAATTATAAGTATGCATATCCCTTTTTTTTTGAATTATTTATGCATGAGAGATTACACTATAGATTTAAATGTGGAGTTAATTATGTTTTCAATTCAATTTTGTATTATAAATATCGATTTTAGATTGAGTCTTAATTACGTCATGCCCTCATTGATCATAGCAAATGCATTCATGTACATGGATTATTTTAAAAATTATGTTATGGATTAAGAACAATTTTGTTTTATGGTATGGTTTTAACAAAATGTTGGTTATGACAATATTGTGATGACACATATATCTTTCATTTTCGGCACTTTGAGCATTTTGGGTGCTTGCACCATTTTGTGTATGTATGGGCTATTCCTATGTATGAATATTATGATTATGAAATTATAATTTTGGCATTTGAGCCTAAGTATGAATTATTATGAATGGTGTTCAACTTTTAAGTCCAATTATGCATTGAAATGAATTGAAAAAAAATAACTATTACCTCTTTGAAAGTATGTATATGTATATTATAAGTATTTTTGTGGGATGACGACTTAGAACCAATGGATGAAGACGGTGTAATAACCCCAAAGTTTCCCCAAAACGTGCCTTAAAATGCCCAAAATTTTAATTTCCATATATCTTAAAGTTCATCTATTATTTCAAAAGATCGACTTCATATTTGTGATCAGGGGGTCAAAATTAGGTGAGAAAGGGTCTAGTCTTGATTTAAGGGCGATAGTATAGCAATTATAAATTTTTAAATGACCAATTCCAGTGAGGTTTACGCATTTCCTACGCGACGCACCAAGGGCATGCTTTAGTGTAATTCTTTCTCTGCAACCTCTCCACGACGCGGAGATGTGTATCTTCCCTGGTAGTGTTTTTCTATGAGGCCCAAAATATTCTAAAGTGTTGGGCCCAAGTTTCTCAAATGTATTTTTATCTATACTTAGCCAAATTTCACCTTTATACCATTCCAAACATTTCCTAATACTCCACAAAATACTTAGCCATATTTTCACTCCCAAATTCAAGACCCTAAACCCTAATCCAAATCTAAGGAATCTCTTCAAGCTTCAAGTTTCCATTGTCAACCTTCACCAAGAACTTTTCCAAAGCTAAAGTATGTGGTATTGAACTATTGTGTCTTTTCACTCATGATGCTTAAACCCTCTTTTACTTAATAATGCATGATTTAAAGTTGATTTTACATGTGGGTCTTTTATATTGAGAAATTTACTACACAATGATTTTAGTTCATGAAAGTATGGTTGTTTTAGCATATTTTGAGCTCTAAATCTTTGATCTAATGTTGGATTGATGTAAGGTTTTGATGTGAATGTCTTGGTGGTATTGTAAGGTGTTGATTGATGGTTTTAGAACAGATTTTCTTGCATGATTTTATTTCTAAATTTCATGGTCTTTTACCCCCATTACACACTCCCAAGGTGTTTGATAAAATGTTCGGTTATAGTTTCTTGAGGAAATGAAGGCCCAAAGCATGAGATATGATATGAATGATGTTGTGATGATGGAAAGAGCTTATGCATATGATATAATTGACTATATAATGATGAAATGATCTTATGCGTATGATGAACTCTGTATAAATTGTTGCATTAGACCATACTCGATCCGGGGGGACAAGAGCCCGGGTAATCGGGGGAAGGGTTCGTACTTCTCTACCTGGTGATAGGGCAACATCATCACTAATGGAGATGGGGGTTCATAGTAATTAACCAAGATGGGCTTCGTACTCATCCATCTAGGTGATGGGTCGGTATTATCACCAACCGAGATGAGGGTTCATACTAATCCACCTAAGTGATTGGGCGGCATCATCACTAACCCCAAGGGGTTCATACCTTGGAAATCTAGCTTGATCTCTTTATCACATATGATATTCTATATGATCATGAATTACTTAAGCCTGATTTACTTATGCATTGATCATATATGTCATCTTACTATATTATGCCCGTTGCCTACTGTTATACATATTGATCATGAAACTTATCTCTTGTTGCATTGCATCCCACATACTTAATACATTCAAATGTACTAACACATACTCTTGCCTATATGATATCACCATGTGGAAACCGGTACCCAAGTTGATCATCCTCCTCCTCCACGTGGCTAAACGGTACTATTCCAAGCTTGTTGGTAAGTCCTCCATTTCGGAGACTTTGGTTTATGTTTTCCTTTTATCTATTTATTGGGATACTATCTTATGTGCTATTTGACTATGAGGGTGATGCCGGTTACTTTGTTTTGGCCCCCACTCTATCTATGTATATAGAGGTGTCTGTTGGACAAGTTATGCATCTATGATATGAGCTATGGTTCCTTGTCTTTTTATGTTATGTGTTGCAAATCTTTCCCTTAGTCCCAATGCCCTATTCTATTCTACATGTCTTTTATATGCTTCCACAACCAAGGGTATGTAATGACAAGTTAAGAGTCTTGTTTAGGGTTCCTTTGGGTTCCCTATTCGCCGTGTCATGTCTAGGCCCTAGGCTTGGGTCATGAAAAACTTGATATCAGAGCACTAGGTTGTTAGACCTTTAGATTCTAAGACACTGCATCGATTGGAGTCCTATTTATGGTCGTGAAGTGAGGCATGACTATGAATAGGAGGCTATGAGACGTTTTAGGAAATATTTCCATTCTTCATGTTCTAAGTCATACTATAGAGTTGTGATAAGTTCTCTCCCTAAGATTATTCTTTGATATGCTAGATCATGCTAAACACAAGAGGAAGATGGGGCCAAACTCCCGAGGAGCAACCTAACAATGGTGAGCTTCGGGATGCTCTTACTATGCTTGCCCAAGTGGTGGACAACCAAGTCCAAGAAGGGCCAAAAGCCCCTCATGGTAATACCTCAGGAGCTATGGTAAAAGACTTTATGAGGATGAATCATCCGATTTTCCATGGGTCAAAGGTGGATGGAGATCCACAAGAATTTATTAATGAGGTCTACAAAATCTTATTTATTATGGGAGTGGGCCAAATGAGAAGGCGTAGTTGGCAGCATACTAACTCAAGGGTGTATCCTAAATTTGGTATGATCAATGAAAGGGTGATAAAGGCAATGGCTATATGGTGCTTTGGGAGGAATTTAAATTGGCCTTCCTTAATCGGTTTTTCCCTCTTGATCTTAGGAAAGAAAAGTTAGTTGAGTTTATGAACTTGAAACAACGTGGTATGAATATGAGGGAATATGCCCTCAAATTTAATCAACTTTAAAAGTATGCTCCTCACTTGGTGGCCGCTACGTCAAGGTTGAATAAGTTTGTTATAGGGTTTTTTGACTTAGTAAGTGAAGAATACCGGTCCGTCTTGCTTATTGATGGCATGAACTTATCTCGATTGATGACATATACTGAGCAAACGAAAGAAGAGAAGTTGAGAAAAAGGAGGGGCCATGGGGCCAAGAGGGCTCGGTTTGAGGGAAAGTTCCACAACGGTGTTATACTTCCACAAGGCCAAAGGCCTCCTCATCTACAGATAGGAGTTTGCCAATGACTTCTCAAGACCTCAAGGTAATGGGGGGTTGGATCCTATTGATGTGTGTCCTAGATGTGGGAAGATTCATAATGCCCCATGTTTAAAGGGTACTAGTGCATTCTATGTTTGTGGGGAGCTTGGTCAGAGGAAAGTAGATTGTCCAAGAAACTATCACAAGGTTCGAGGTGCAAATGTGGTCCCATTAGATAGAGGTGGTCCTCAAGGTGGTACCCTAAGCCACAACTAGTTTTATGCTCTACATGGGAGGCAAGGGGTTGGTGATGTCCCAAATGTTGTTACCGGTATGTTGAAAATCTTTGATCTTGATGTATATGCTTTAATTGATCCGGGTGCCAGCCTTTTCTTGTTACCCCTTTTGTTGCTAAGAAGTTTCATGTTGAGTCGGAGTTATTTCATGAGTCCTAAGAAGTGTGTACTCCTATTGGTATATCTATTGTTGCTAGGAGGGTGTATAGAAATTGTCCGGTTAGCATCTTCCATAAATCTTACCTTGTGATCTTGTTGAATTAAATATAGTTGATTTTGATATTATTCTTGGATGGAATGGTTTTATTCCTACTATACTTATATTGATTGTAGAACCCATAGGGTCAAATTTCAATTCCCAAATGAACTCGTCCTTTAATGGGAAAGTCATGATGTGGTAGTAAGGGGGAGAATCTCATGCATTAAAGCCCATAGGTGGATTTCCAAGGGGTGTTTGTACCATTTTGTAAGGATCACAGATGTGGAGTCCAAAGTCCTTTCCATTGAGTTGGTCCCGGTTGTAAATGAGTTTCTTGATGTCTTTCCAAATGGCCTTCCCAGTGTCCCACCCCAAAAAGAGATAGATTTTGGCATAGATTTCCTTCTTGACACTCGACCTATCTTCAATTCCCCTTACAGTATGGCCCTAGCTGATTTGAAGGAGTTAAAGGAGCAATTGAAAGATTTGTTGGAAAAGGGGTTTATTAGACCTAGCTAATCACCTTGGGAAACACCATTGTTGTTTGTAAAGAAGAAAGATAGGTCACTTAGAATGTGCATTGACTACCGACAACTCAATAAAATCACTATAATGAATAAATATTCCCTTCCTAGAATAAATGACTTGTTTGACCAATTACAAGGGGCTAATTTTTTCTCTAAGATTGATCTTCGGTCCGAGTACCATCAAGTGAGGGTGAGGGAGTGTGATATACCCAAGATGACCTTCTCGACTAGATATGGGCACTATGAATTTATGGTAATATCCTTTGGATTGACTAATGCACCAGCCATCTTCATGGACCTAATGAATAGGGTCTTCGAGCCCTATCTTGATTCCTTTGTTGTGGTTTTCATTGATGATATTTTGATCTATTCACATAGTAAGGAAGAACATATGGGCAATTTGAGGGTTGTTTTGCAAAGTTTGAGAGAGGAGAGATTGTATGGTAAGTATGACAAGTGTGAATTTTTGTTGAAGGAGGTTGCATTCATGGGTCATGTGGTGTCAGAAGATGGTATAAAAGTGGATCCTAAGAAGAAAAATGTGATTAGGAATTGGCCTAGACCATTGACCCAATCGGATATTAGGAGTTTTTTGGGCCTTGCGGGTTACTATAGAAGGTTTGTGAATGGGTTCTCCTCCATTGCTTCCCCTATGATAAAATAGACTTAAAAAAAGGTGAAGTTTGTATGGACCGATGAATGTGAGAAAAGCTTCTAAACATTGAAAGAGAAACTTGTGTCTGCTCCTATACTATCACTACTAGATGGGCTTGAGGGTTTTGTTTTGTATTCTAATACATCTAGAGTTGGTTTGGATTGTGTGCTAATGCAAAATGGTAAGGTCATAGCCTATGCTTGTAGTCAACTCAAAGTACATGAAAACAACTACCCTACCCATGATCTTGAATTAGCCGTCGTGGTGTTTGCATTAGAGATTTGGTGATATTATTTGTATGGGGTGAATGTTGATGTCTTCACCGATCATAAGAGCCTTTAATATGTCTTCACACAAAAAGATCTTGACTTTAGACAAAGAAGGTGGCTAGAATTCCTTAAGAATTATGATATGAGCGTGCATTACCATCCGTGTAAGGCAAATATTATGACAGATGCTTTGAATGGAGTGTCCATGGGTAGCCTAGCTCATGTGGATGATGGTGAAAAAGAGATGACTAGGGAGGTGCATAGGTTGGCTAGATTGGGGGTGAGGTTGGAAGACGTGGATAATGGTGTTGTTGTGGTTGATTGTTCTAAATCTTCTTTTTTGATGAAGTGATAACAAAACAATATCTAGACTCGTCCTTGAGTGCATTGAAGGCCTTGGTGAAAGAGGGCAAAATAGAGGTTTTCTCACAAGGGGGAGATGGACCCTTAGATACCAACGTAGGTTATGTGTGCCATGTATTGATGGTTTGAGGGAAAGAATTCTTGATGAAGCCCATAACTCCTTTTATTCTATCCACCCTGGTTCCACCAAAATGTATAGAGACTTGAGGGATGTGTATTGGTAGGGAGGCATGAATAGGGACATTGCCAAATTTATTTCCGGTTGCCATAGTTGCCAACAAGTCAAAGCTAAACATCAAATATTGGGTGGCCTAACCCAAGACATAGAGATTCCCACTTAGAAGTGAGAGGTGATTAACATGGATGTTGTGGTTGGGTTGCCCAAGACTAGGAAAGGTTTTGATTCCATATGGGTGGTGGTTGATAGGATGATGAAATCAGCTCACTTTCTATCGCTCAAGACTACATCTGGTGTTAAAGAGTATGCAAGGCTGTACATCCATGAGTTAATGAGGTTACATAGGGTTCCTTTATCCATCATGTCGGATCGGGGTACATAATTCACTTCACACTTTTGGAGGTCTTTTCGAAAGGGTCTTGGCACCAAAATTCATCTTAGTATGACCTTCCACCCTCAAAAGGATGTCCAAGCCAAAAGGACAATTGAAACACGTGAGGATATGCTTAGGTCTTGTGTCTTGGAGCTTTAAGGTAGTTAGGATAACCATCTTCCATTGATTGAGGTTGCCTACAACAATAGCATTGGTATGACTCTTTTTGAGGATTTTTATGGGAGACATTGTACATCACTACTGGGTTGGTTTGAGGTTAGAGAGGTGGATTTATTGGGGCCGGATCTAGTTATGAAGGCTCTTGAGAAGGTTAGGATGATTAGGGAAAGGTTAAGGACAACCCAAAGTCGTCCAAAATCCTATGTCGATGTAAGAAGGAAAGAATTAGAATTCCAAGTGGGTGATTGGGTCTATTTGAAAGTTTCTCCAATGAAAGGTGTGGTCCATTTTGGTAAAAAGGGAAGTTGACCCTAAGGTATGTTGGTCCTTATGAGGTGATAGAGAGGGTTGGCAAGGTATCTTATAGTTGAAGTTGCCTGGTGAAATGAATTTGGTCCATTTAGTGTTTTATGTTTTTATGTTGAGAAAGTATGTTGGCAATCCTAATGCCATTGTACCTCTTGATATTGCGGTTGTTGTATAGGATAACTTGACTTATGAGTAGGCTCCGGTTTAGATCACAGATAGGCAAATAAAAAGATTGAGGATCAAAGAAGTGGCATCCATTAAGGTACTTTGGAGGAACCAACAAGTCAAAAGTGCTACTTGGGAGGCCGAAACGGACATGCAAAAGCGGTATCCTTATCTTTTTCACTCCGCTCAACCCTAAGTTACTAATCCTAAGTCTCATATGTGATTTCAAGTTCTAAATTTCAGTCCCTATGTCATTCATATGCATTCATGTTTAAGTTGGTAAACTTATGATGATTTTACACTTATGTTGAGTATTTGAAAATGGTCTTTTACATGTTATGTTGTATTCTTGTTGGGGCTGATTTGTCCATGATTATGCTTGTCTTGTACGTCTCTTTTACATTTGGGGATGAATATTCCCAAGGGGGAGATATTGTAACGACCCCAAAAAGTGTCCTAAAATATGCTTTGGATTGCCTAAAATTTTAATTTCTCCATATCTTAAAATCCATTGGTTATTTTGAAAATTCGACTTCGTATTGGTGATCAGGGGATCAAAGTTAGGTGAAAAAGGGTTTACCCTCAATTTAAGGGCGAAAGAACACCAATTATAAATTTTTAAGTGACAAATTCCAGTGAGGTTAACGCGTTCCCTCCGTGACGTGTCAAGGGCACACTTTAGTGTAATTCCTTCTTCGCATCCTCTACGCCATGCGGAGAGGTGTATTTTTCCTGGTTATGTTTTCCTGTGCGGCCAAAAATATTCTATGTGTTGGGCCTAAGTTTCCCAAACGTGTTTTTGTCTATACTTAGCCAAATCTTCTACCATCCCAAATATTTCCCAATACTCCGCAAAACACTTAGCCATATTTTCACTCCTAAATTCAAGACCCAATACCCTCATGCAAAGCTAAGGATTCTTTTCAAGATTCAAGTCTCCATTGTCAACCTTCACTAAGAACTTCTCCAAAGCTAAGGTATGTGGTATTGAACCATTGGGCCTTTTCATCCATTGTGCCTAAACCCTCTTTTACTTAATAATTCATGATTTAAAGTTGATTTTACATATGGGTCTTTTATATTGAGAAATTTACTGCACAATAATTTTAGTTCATGAAAGAATGGTTGTTTTAGCATGTTTCGAGCTCTAAATCTTGGATCTAATGTTGGATTTGATATGGGGTTTTGATGTGAATGTCTTAGGGGTGTTGTAAGATGTTGATTGATGGTTTTACAGAAAATTTTCTTGCATGATTTCATTTTTAAATTGCATGGTCTTTTACCCCCATTACACACCCCTAAGGTGTTTGATAAAATGTCCGATTATGGTTTCTTGAGGA
>JAOTQJ010163036.1:0-70057 GCA_025642045.1 Solanum sejunctum | reverse complement strand
GTAAGGACTGGAGTTGTAGTCAACTTTTCCTTCAAGGTCAGAAAGCTGGGCTCACAGGCATCGGACCACTGGAACTTTGCCCCTTTTTGTGTCGGCTTTGTCAAAGGCGCTGCAATGGAAGCAAAGTTCTCTACAAATTTCCTATAATACCGAGCTAGCCCAAGAAAACTATGTACCTCCATCGGCGTTGTGGGCCTAGGCCAATTCTTCAGAGCCTCAATTTTCTGAGAATCCACTTGAATGCCATCAGCTCCTATAACATCGCCCAAGAACGCTACCGAAGATTAAAAAACTCGTATTTCAAAAATTTCCATACAACCTTTGATGACGGAGAGCGCCAAGGACAATTCTCATGTGGTCCACATGGCTCTCCTCAGATCGATAGTAAACTAGGATGTCATCAATGAACACAATCACGAACACATCCAAGAATGGTTTAAACACTCGATTCATAAGATCCATAAACACCGCTGGAGCATTTATTAGGCCAAAGGACATAACTCTGAATTCATAGTGCCCGTAGCGAGTTCTAAATGCTATTTTAGGAATATCTTCTTCCCACACTCGAAATTGGTGATATCCTGACCGTAAGTCTATTTTTGAAAACACCTAGCTCCCTGCAACTGGTCAAACAGATGATCAATCCTGGGGAGGGGGTATTTATTCTTAATGGTTACCTTGTTCGCAGCTGATGATAGTCAATACACACCCGCAGCAACCCATCCTTCTTCCTTACGAATAATAGCGGAGCTCCCCAGGGAGAGGTGCTAGGCCAAATAAAGCCTTTCTCTAACAAATCCATAAGCTACTCCTATAATTCTTTTAGCTCGACTGGTACCATTCTATACAGAGGGATTGAGATAGGCTGAGTGCCGGGCAATAAATCCATAGCAAACTCCATCTCTCGCTCTAGAGGAAGACTGAGAAGTTTATCCAAAAATACATCCACAAATTCACTAACAACGAGAATGGACTGGAGAGCTGGAGGCTCGGCATTCACATCATGCACCCGTACCATGTGATAAAAACACCCCTTTATGATCATCTTGCTAGCCTTGAGGTATGAAATAAACTTACCCCTCGGCGTTGTGATATTACCGGACCATACTAGAACCGATTCTCCTGGAAACTAAAATTGAACTAGCTTCCTTTGACAGTCAACCTTAGCATAGCAAGAAGCTAGCCAATCTATGCCCATAATTACATCAAAATCCATCATGTCTAGCTCTATAAAATCAGCCAATGTACGACGGTCGAGAATAGATATTGGACAGTTTCTATAAACCCTGCTAACTATAATAGATTCATCTACTGGTGTCCCAACCTCGTAAGGCTCTATTTGTTCGAACTCTATATCAATTGTGCATACAACTAATGGAGAAATATACTACAAAGTAGAGCTAGGATCAATCAATGCATACATAGACCGAGAACAAACAAATAATGTACCTGTAATCACATTACGTGATGCCTCCTAATCCTGTCGGCTAGATAGGGCATAAATAAGATTAACAGGACCGCTAGAACCTGAAGCTCCACCGCGACCTCTGGCACGACCCACCATTGCTGGAGTACCTCGTCCCATGGGATTCATAACCACTGAAGTAGAAGAAGAAGTCTCGCCTGCTCCAGAAGTCTGGGAGGATCCTTCTGCACCAGCTCTGTTAGGACAATTACACACTTGGTGGCCCTGACGACCATAAAGAAAGTATACACCTATAGAACGAAAACACTCCCAGGGTGACGTTTCCCACATAGTGAACACCGAGGCATAGTAAAACCCTGCTGGTTGTCGAAACCCAGCGCTGCCCCTGACTGACTAGAGATAGACGATCTCCTACTGGAGTTTTACGGAGGTGTGCTTCGCACCAGTAGAGGAGGAGGCCAACTCAATTGCGGTCGAAACTGCCTGCCTCAAAAATCTACTACTTAATCGGATGACCTATCCCTCTTTGGTGGCGCTCTATCATCTGTCCTATCCGCCTGGTGCCCACTACGACGATCCTCCATCCCCTGGGCATGAGCCTGAATACGAGCAATATCCATCCTAGGTTGGGCAGCCAACACTAGGCAACTATCCACATAAAACATATCCATCCCAACAATATAATGATGCATGCGATCCGTCATGCTAGAAATGTGTGCCGGTGCATATTGAGCCGAAGAATCAAATTCCAAACTATACTCCCGAACTGACTGGTGTCGCTGTCACAACATCAAAAATCTGTCCTCCCTAGCCCATCCAATCTCAGGAGTTAAAAAGTGAGCCAAGAAAACTTCAATAAACTCTCCCCAAACTGAAGGTCGAGAATTTGCACCTCAAGACAATAGTGACGATTCATACTAGTTCGCCGCAGCATCATGCAACCGATAGGAGGCCAACTCTACAAATTCTACTTCAAAAGCCCTAATCACCCTTAATGTACGCTGCATCTGTCTCACGAACTCCTGAGGATCTTCCAAAGGTTTGGACCCAGAGAACTGTGGTGGTTCACAAGCGAAGAAATCACGGGCCCGGGAACTATCTCGACAGGCTGCCTGACTACTACCCCCTTCCTGTCTGTGGGCCTGAGGGGCCACAATCTGAGTCCATAACTACAATGACTCCCGCAGCTCCCCGATTTCTATGCCTAGCTGGGGAGTCAGAGGTTCTGATGCCTGGCCCCCTGGCGCTGGTGGGGTAATCAAACTCACTGTCAGGAGTATAGTCTCTAGTTCCGGCTGATCATGAGCCCGGGTAGCTCCCCGACCACATTGGGCCCCATCTGCTGCTGCAGACCCTCCTCTGCGGTCGGCTGGTTGCTTTCTTGATGGTATATCTAAAATACAAATTAGTTTTGTCAGGGGAAAAAATCACACTATTAACATCGCTCTAATGCATGATCTAAGATCAGAAGGAAAAGTAACATCCTAATGTCCTGTAGCCTCCTGTTTGTAGATGTGGTGCACGACACACCTATAAACAAGACTCTACTAGACATGGTTTGTGGATACTCTGAGAACTAACGACTCTAATACCACTTCTATCATGACCCAACCCAGGGGACGTGATTAGTACCGATTGGGCACCCAGACATACATTAAACTGGATTTCCATTCACAATAACTAAGGAATTTCTCAAAATTTTGGCAGAGTTTCCTCTGGTTTACTGACTAGCCTTACCTGCAAAAAGCAAATGAAACAATAACAAACATCACTATATAAATATATATACATATGCGGACCGACAAGGTCAATGTTGCGGCAAAATCGTCCAACAAACTGGATCATAAGATAGGATAAGTCCCCATCACACCAACACATTTCCCACACTCACATGTATCCACAGACCTCTAGACACACAAACTGGATCATAAGATAGGATAGGCCCCCATCATACCCTCAAATATATACAAATGCAAAGTACCAAAAATAAGGAAACATGTATATACCAACAGACTGCTCCTGAGATAAGGGAGCACTTCAACGGTAGGTGAGGATCCTAAGAAGACGACCCTCTAACCTGTTCGTCTGTACCTGCGGGCATGAATGCAACCCCCGAAGGGAGTGGGTCAGTACAAAATGCGTACCAAGTATGTAAAGTGGAAAGTTCAAAATGTAAGTGAGAGTAATAATCCGAATAAGGAAATATAGAAGTCAAACCTATATGTAAACATCAAAATATTTATTTATTCAAACATCAAAATAATGCACATCGGACAGGAACGATGGCGACCTCCAAATTCGCACCATACCACAACATAACACTAGAAGTTTTAAATCTCCAACATCTCTAACACAAATCCTAGTTGTAACATAGGTGAGCCAAGGCGAACAGCGGCCAAGAACTTATGTCATAGGATACGTGAACTAGGGCGACGGCACCAAGCATTCACATATCATAATGCATAAAGGTCATCATGCTAGTTTATTGAGCCAAAGCGACGGTTCTGCGCACTCTCGTGAGCTGAGGAAAACTCGTCCCAACACTCACACATCATGATGCCTCCCAAGCCCTGCTCCTTATGTCTACAATCTAAACAAAGTCAGCCCATAGGCAAACTGACCAGCCATATCCAACCTACTTTGGAATATACATATACTTACATACATATAGTTACACATACACATGATATCAACTGTCCCAGGAACCGATGAACGAGGCGAAAAGGGCATGAAAAGAGTCATGAGAATCATATGCATAAAAACTAGTTTCAAACAATTAGCAATATGCAAAATGTTCACTTTTGAAATCAAGTAGTTATTCTTTTCTAAGATTTTGCCAAAATTGTTCAAATTCTTATTTAGAGGTAATTTCAGAACAAATTGAACTTATAACTTTCCAACTCACTAATTACGCTCAAACAAACACTATTCATAGGTTCAAAACTCCAAATTTAAGATGAAATAAATTTATCGGAAGATTGGCCAAAAATGAACATAAATTATTATCAGACCCAAATTGTAAAAGAAAGGGACTTTTCAAATGTACAACATTGAATGAGCTTACTAATTCATGGCAAAGGGTAGGAAATCCTTGTATACCTCAATTTCTCTTGCCAACTAGCTCCAATGTAAGGTCACTCCAAACTTAGACTTCCGGACGTTCAATGTCTACACAATTCCAATAACGCCAACAATTAATATCTATATCGTACCTTAATTCCTAACTTTTTAGTTCTAAATGTTATAAAAATTTTGGCAGTATTTCCCCTTAAAATACATCAACCCGAGAATTCAACTTGGCTCAAATAATCAATCAACAACAACAATAACAATCCATAACATCAATAAACCTTTTCCAATACCACCACAACATCAAAATGCCACAAAATGCTATTGCGACGTAAATAGTGAAATAGGGTAGTAGTGATTCAAACTTCTATCTACCATATTAAAGCCTTCCGATATACGCCAAAAACCATAATACATCACCCCAACGCCCAACGCAAACTCCCAACGCTAAAACATAACATTATACCTTCGACGGGACTCCAATTCAAGCTAACTTTCATGTAATCATTTAAATAGCTTTCTAACAATTCTGTCACCCCATAAAGACTATTTCCATGACAAGTAACCACAAATACATGACAACAATTCAATATATAACCATATGCATATTTGTTCCCAATTCAACCCCAAATTCGAAATTAGTAATTCCACTAACAAACAATCCTATTTTCACATTTTACCTTCATTTTAACATATTCCTAACACCTTCACAACCTTTAATTAACATAACCAAAGCTAAAAATTAACATACCTTTCAATCTTTCACTACACCCAAATCCTTCATAGCCGCTAAACTACGCATTTTCTTGATCAACCAATGCCTCCACACTACTTAGGGGATTCAATATACCGAGATTGAAGTGTCAAATAATCGAAAATATGAAAAATCAAAATTTTTTTGGAATCTACTATAGCAACCCGAGAGGGTCTACAGCTTGTTCAACATTTCTTCTTCAAAATTTTCTAAGTATGGAACTTGTTGATCTTGTACAAGACACATGTTTATATATATATATAGACAACAAGCATGCAACTTGGTCCAATCAAGAGAGTACATATACACTTGACTCCACCTCAAATTATGCTTAAGGACCAAACTTAAAAGAAATTTTGCATTCGGTCCCAAACTTTATTAAATCGAGCCAATTAAGGACTTTGGGGGTTTAAGTTAAGTTACGGGTTCTAGCAAGCTTGGTGAGTCCTCAAGTTCGAGGACACCATCTTCATTTCTGTTGTTATTTCTAATACTTCTTTATGTTGAACATTTGACATTATGAGATTGATCCCGATAAGTATCTTGGACCCCGCTCTATTCCAAGTTTAGCGGTGTATGTTGGATATTCTGACGTTAACTCTTCTGTTTTGCTTATATTCAATACTATCTGTAGTCCCACATACCATTTTATTATCTTTTATTATTGTTGTTTATTTTGCTTCTGTGACCAAGGATGTGTGAATGATATGCTAAGAGGCTCGTTTAGGTCCCTTCGAGTTTCCATTCACAATGTCATATCTACGCCATAGACTTGGGATGTGACATCACAATAATATAACCTTTAACGTACCAGTGACAACATCAAGGGCCTCATCCACCTCTTGCCTCTTTTGAACATAATAGAATCAATTTCTATATGAATGTCCTCATAGAGTTTGGGCATCTAGCACTTGCCTGGTTAGAACCACTTGACCACAAAGACACCCCTCCTTACCTCTTGTAGGAATATAAGGACACTCAAAGATGTGGTATCCCATTTTTCCATACCCAAAACAACTACCCAGTCCTGTTTGACAAGTACCACCATTGTTATTTGGGCAACTTTGACACATAGGATAAGTAGCACCACTACCCTTGGCACCACTTTGTGCCTTTTAAGTTCCATGACAACCCTGTCCCTAAGGAAGAACATCTTCACCTTTCCCTTTGGCATATGGACAATCAACAATCTTTTGGCCTATCTTGCCACACCAAAAACATGCACCCATGTTTATCATCCATATTCTGACATGATTCCTTCCACAGTTCGAGAACCTAAGAGGATTTGATGCACCTAAAATGACCCTAAAAATGCTCAAAAATGTGCCTCGGAAGTGCCTAGAATCGTAATTTCTATATATCTCAAAATTTGTGCGTGATGTCAAAAATCCTACTTCACATTCATTTCAATGGCAAAATTGAGTGAGAAGTGGATCTAACGCCGATTTAAGAGTAACCGTAGCAAAATTTAAAAATCGCAAAAGTATGATTTCTAGTAAGCTAGGGCGCCCCAGGGGCAACGCGCTAAGAGTGCGCCAGTGTGTTATTTTGTTCCAGCTTTTCACTTCGGTCAAAGTCTTTTGGGTCTTGGGCCTAGACCTTCCTATATATGATACTTAGCCATATTTCACCTTCATATCATACAAGACATTCTCCAATATTATGTGTAACGCTTAGACTAATATTTCTCTCAAAATTAAAATGTCCAAATCTCTTTTCGATCTTAAGGAATTCATCCAAGTTTCAAGTTTCCCTTCAAATCTTCATCAAGAAATTCTCCAAAGCTAAGGTATTAGGTTTCAGTCAAAGGTTACTTTCACCCATGAAGCCCAAGCTTTCTTTTCACCTAAATTGCATGATTTCAAGTTGATTTACTTATGCGTCTTACTTATTATGAATTATACTATGAACTATGTTAGGATTTTATGAAATTGTGACTATTTTATTATGTTATGAGCCATGAATCAAAGATTTATTATGGGATTTAATGAATAGTTTTGATATATATTGCTTGAGGGTGTTACAAGTATTGATAGATAGTGTTACATTGAATTTTCTTAGATGATTTCATCCCTTAATTGCATGGTTTAATACTAGTACTACACACCCATCAAGTATTTCATGAAATGCCTGGTTATTATTTCTTGAGGAAATGAAGGTCCGATGCATGTCTTATGAGATTAATGACTTTATGATAATGAAAGGAATATATGTACATGACATGCTCCTATATTGTATTGGAAATCGACTATGCCACACTTGGGGGGTTTTGAGCCCGGGTAACCATGTCGAGGGATTTGTACATTGATAACCATGTGGAGGGGTTTGTACTTGATAACCTGCTTGATTGGTTGGTACCTAAATCACCATGGGTGGTAGGGAGCGATGATCTACCAATAAATCAAGGTGTTTGTACCTTGATAATCGGGTTAAGGGGTTGTTACCTCAATCACCATGGGTGGTAAGGTGAGAAATTCCACTAAATAATTGAGGCATTGGTACCTTTCACCAACCAATTGAGGTGTTGGTACCTCAATAGACTATAAATTCTATAATGATGGACTCTTCTTGCACATTTATTATGTTCTATGCATGTATGATTTACTTCAAGCATCTTCCATATATGTTATATTGCTATATGCTACTAATTGCCTATGCTTATGCATTTTGACTATGTTGCTTATCTCTTGTTGCATTGCATCCTACATACTTAGTACATTCAAATGTACTAATGCATACTCTATGCCTACATAATGTCAGCATGTAGGAACCATAGTCCAACTTGAGAATCTCCCTCTAAGTGGCTAGTACGATCTCTCTCAAGCTAGTTGGTGAGTCCTCCATTCTGGGGACAATGTCTATAATCTCATGCTATGTACTAATACTATCTTTCTTTATGTATGTATTGACTATGAGGGTGAGCCAGATTGCTTATCTTGGCCCCAACTCTTATCTATGTAGTAGAGGTATTGTTGGACAAGCTATGTAATTATGTTATGAGCCTTGACTCTTTTGATTTGATGTATTATGTTATGAAAGGCTTTACCTTAGCCCTTTATCCCTTATTTCTACTCTTAATAATGTTGTTTAATGTTTCTGTGATCAAGGATGTGTAATGATATATGGAAGAGACTTGTTTGGGGTTCTCTCGGGTCCCCCATTCGTTCTGCCACGTCTAGGCCCTAGGCTTGGCTCAAGACAAATTTAGTACAAGAGATATAGATTGTTAGTGGTCCTCGACATCCAACGCACTATGTCAATTAGAGATTTTTTCATAGTTGTGTTGTGCACCACAACTATGAACAAGAGGCTATGAGGCATTTTAGGAAATGTTTCCCTTCTTCATGTTCTAAGTCATGCTATAGAGTTAAAATAAAGTTTCCCCCCATAATGATTGTTCTTTGCAATGCTTGATCATGCCCAACACAAGAGTAAGGAGGCCCCACACTCTCATTAGACAACCACCTCAAGGTCAGCTTCGGGATGCTCTCACTTTGCTAGAACAAGTTGTGGCTATCCAAGTAAATCAAGGGGCCCAAGATCCTCATGCTTCTACCCCAGGATCTAGAGTACAAGACCTCATGAGGATGAACCCATTGGAATTCTATTGGTCAAAGGCTGATGAGGACCCTCAACAGTTTATTGATAAGGTCTACAAGGTATTGGCTATCATGTTTGTTGGATCGGAAGAGCAAGGAGAGGTCATGACCCACCCACTCAAAGGGGTAGCATAAATATGGTTTAATCAATGAAAGGAGGAGAAGGGAATTAATAATGTGGTGCTTTGGGAGGAGTTCAAGGCAGCTTTTCTTAATTAGTTCTTCTCTCTTAAGCTTAGGGAGGCCAAGATAGTGGAGTATATGAATTTGATACAAGGGTCTATGAGTGTGAAGGAGTATGCCCTCAAATTCAATCAATTCTCTAAGTATGTTTCTCCCTTGGTTGCCAACCCATGGTCTATAATGAACAATTCATGATAGGTGTAACCAATTTGGTAAGTGAGGAATGTCAGTCTGCTATGTTGATTCGTAACATGGATTTGTCTCGTTAGATGACCGATGCCAAACAAATGGAGGAGGAAAAATTGAGGAAGACAAGGAGCAATGATGCCAAGAGGGCTTATTTTAAGGAAGGTTACACAGTCGAAAGGGTGGCCAGTTCGTATAAGGCCAAGGGTCTTCTCATGCTTCTAATAGCGGCTTTGCCAATGGCTTCCCAAGGGCATAAGGTGTTAGTGGTATGGTTCCTAATAATATGTGTACAAAATTTGGTAAGGCTCATAGGGGCCCATGTTATATAGACACTAATGCATATCTTGGATTTGGTGAAGTGGGTCACAATAAGATTAATTGTCCTCGTAACTGCAACAACGCTAAGGAGGTTCGTCCACAAGGTACAAATACGATTTCTTTGGGGATAAGTGGTGAATAAGGTGGTTCCCTAAGGAACAATTGGTTTTATACACTGCTAGGGAGGCAAGGGGTTGAGGAGTTTCCTAATATCATCACTGGTATGTTAAAATTCTTTTATTTTTGATGCGTATGCCTTGATTGATCCAGGTGTCACTTTTTATTTTGTTACCCCTTTTGTTACCAAAAATTTTCATGTCGAGCCCAAATTGTTATGTGAGTCTTATAAGGTGTCTAGTCTTACTAGTGCATCTATTTCTGCTAGAAAGGTTTATAGTGATTATCCCATTTGGATTTTGCATAAGATATTGCCTTGTGACCTTTATGAGTTGGAAATGGTGGATTTTGATGTCATACTTGGCATGAATTGGTTCATGCATACTATGCCTCAATTGATTGTAGAAGCTGTAGGGTCAAATTCTAATTCCCAAATGAACCCATCCTTGAGTGGTAGAGTCATAATGTACTGGTCAAGGGAAGATGCATCTTTTGTATCAAAGCCCATAAGTTGATCTCTATGGGGTGTCTCTATCATCTTGTAAGGATAAGGGATGTGGAGTCAAAGATTGATCATCGATCTAGGTACCATCAAATACAGGTGAGGGAGTGTGATATTCCTATAATGGCCTTCCAGACTTGATATGGGCATTATGAATTTGTTATGATGTCATTTTGGTAGACCAATGCACCGGATATCTTCATAGATATTATAAATAGGGTCTTCAAACGCTACCTTTCTTTGTTTGTTATGGTCTTCATTGATAATATTTTAATCTATTCACATGGTGAGGAGGAGCATATAGCCCATTTGAGGGTAGTTTTACAACGATTGAGGGAATAGAAGTTATATGCTAAGTATGAGAAATGTGAATTTTGGTTAAAAGAAGTTGCCCTTCTAGGTCATTTGGTGTCGGGGGATAGTATTAAGTTGGATCCTAAAGAGACCGATGTGATTAGAAATTGGCCTAGACCATTGACCCTATGGGATATTAGGAGTTTCTTGGGCTTAGCAGGTTACTACTGGAGGTATATTAATTGGTTCTCTTCTATTGCTTCTCCTATGACGAGGTTGACTCAAAAGAAAGCCAAATTTTTGTGTACCAATGAGTGTGAAAAGAATTTCCAATCATTGAAAGATAAGCTTGTGTCCGCTCATATATTTTCACTACAGGAAGGGCTAGAAGGGTTTGTTGTGTATTTTTATGCTTCTATAGTTTGTTTGGGTTGTTTTTTGATGCAAAATAATAAGGTGATAGCCTATGCTTCTAGACAACTCAAAGTAAATAAAAAGAATTATCCTACCTATGATCATAAATTAGCTATCATGGTCTTTGCATTAACAATTTGGCATCTCTATTTGTATGGGGTGCATGTTAATATGTTTACCGATCATAAGAGTCTCTGATATGTCTTCACTCAAAAGAATCTCATCTTGAGACAAAGAAGGTGGTTAGAACTTCTTAAGGACTATGATATGAATGTGCATTATCATCCTGCTAAGGCTAATGTGGTGGTCGATTCTTTGAGTAGGGTGTCCATGGGTAGCCTAGCTCATGTTGGTGATGGTTAAAAAGGGGTGGCTAGAGAGGTCCATCAGTTTGCTAGATTGGGAGTTGGGTTGGAAGAGGTAGATAATGTGGGTGTTGTTGTAGTTAATGCCTCTAAATCTTCATTAGTTGAGGAGGTGAAAGCTAAGCAAGACCTTGACTCTATTTTTTTAGAATTGAAGGCATTGGTAAAAGATGGTAAGGTGGAGATTCTCTCCAAAGGGGTAGATGGTACCCTTAGATACCAAGGTAGGTTATGTGTGCCTTGTGTTGATTGCTTCAGAGAAAAGATTCTTGATGAGGCTCATGGTTATTCCTATTCTATTCACCCCAGTTCTGCCAAACTATATAGAGATTTGAGGGATGTGTTTTAGTGGGGAGGTATAAAGAAAGACATTGCCAATTTTTTATCTGGTTGCCATAGTTGCCAACAAGTCAAAGCGAAACACCAAAGGCCAAGTGGCCAAACCCAAGACATAGAGATTCCTGCTTCAAAGTGGGAGGAAATTAACATGGATCTTGTAGTGGGTTGCCTAAGATTATAATAGGTTTTGATTCCATTTAAGTTGTGGTTTATAGGACAACAAAATCAGCTCATTTTCTACCGATTAAGACCAAATATGCTGCTGAAGATTGCGCTAGGTTTTACATTCATGACTTGGTGAGGTTGTATATGTTCCTTTTTCTATCATATGAAATCTTGGTGCTCAATTTACTTCACATTTTTGGAGGTCCTTTCAAAGGGGTTTTAGTATAAAGGTTAAACTAAGTACTGCTTTCCACCCTCACACGGATGGACAAGCCAAAAGAACTATCCAAACACGTGAGGATATGCTTAGGTTTTTATGTCTTGGATCATAAAGGTAGTTGAGACGATCATCTTCAATTGATTGAGTTTTCCTATAACATAGCTATCATTCTACCATCGGTATGGCTTTTTTTGAGGGTCTCTATGGTAGACATTGTAGATCACCAATTGCATGGTTTAAGATTGGAGAGGTGTCTTAGCTGAGACCAAGTCTTGTTATTGAAGCTTTGAGAAGGTTAGGATGATTAGAGAAAGGTTGAAGACGGGCCAAAGTTGCCAAAAGTCCTATGCTGATATAAGAAGAATGGATCTTGAATTCAAAGTTGGTGATTAGGTCGATTTGAAGGTATCACCCGTGAAGGGTGTGGTTCATTTTAGTAAGAAGGGAAAGTTGATCCCAAGATATGTGGTTTCTTATAGGGTAATGAGGAGGATTTACAAGGTAGCTTATGAATTGGAATTGCCTAGTGAGTGGAATTGGTTTATCCAATCTTTCATGTATCCATATTGAGGAAATGTCTAGAAGACCCTAATGCTATTATTGCTCTTGATGTTATGGGTATTGTTGAAGACAACTTGACTTATGAAGAGGTTTCGGTTCAGATTTTGGATAGACAGGTGAAGAGGTTAAGGAATAAGTATGTGGTTACCGTTAAGGTCCTTTGGAGTAATCAACAAGTGAAATGTGCTACATAGGGGACCAAAGCGGACATGCAAAAGTGATATCCTTATCATTTCCACTACACTAAAGCTTAAGGTATCAATCTAAGTCCACTATGTGATTTTAAGTATTAAGTTCAGCCCTTATGTCATTGCATATATTCATGTTTAAATTGACAAGTTCAAGATGATTTTACACTTATATTGAGATTTTTGAAATGATGTTTAAGTACACTATTGCATCCTTATGTGGGCTGAAATTATTATGTTTATGTCTCTCATATACCTTTCTTTGACCTTTGGAGATGAATGTTTCCAAGGGGGAGATATTGTAATGACCCTAAAAAGTGCCGGAAAATATGCCTCGGAAGTGCCCAGAATTGTAATTTCCGTATAGCTCAAAATTCGTGGGTGATATCAAAAGTCTGACTTTATAATGAATGGATTTTGAGATACATGGAGTGTGTATTATCATTCCCTTATGGCTAATATTATGGTTGATGCTTTGAGTATGGCGTCATAGGTAGCCTAGCTCATGTTGAATGTGGTGGTAAAGTGGTGGCTAGAGAGGTCCATCAGTTGTCAAGATTGGGAGTTAGCTTGGAAGATGTCGATAATAGGAGTTTTGTGGTAGTTGATTGCCCATATTGAGGAATGTGAAAACTAAGCAAGATCTTGACTCCACTTTGTTAGAATTGAAGGCATTGGTAAAAGATGGTAAGGTAGACATTTTTTCCTGGGAGAGATGGTGCCCTTAAGTACCAAGGTAGGTTATGTGTTCCTTGTGTTGATGACTTAAGAGAAAAGATTCTTGATGAGGCTCATGGTTCTTCATATTCTATTCACCCTAATTCTACTAAGATGTATAGAGATTTGAGAGAGGTGTATTAGTGGGTAGGAATAAAGCGGAGCATTGCCAATTTTTTTTCTAGTAGTCATAGTTGCCAACAAGTCAAAGCTGAACATCAAAGGCTGGGTGGCCTAGCCCAAGACATAGATATTCCTACATGGAAGTGGGAGGAGATTAATATGAATTTTATGGTTGGGTTACCCAAAACTAGAAAGATATTTGATTTCATTTGGGTTGTGGTTGATAGGATGATGAAATTGGCTCACTTTTTACCAGTTAAGACCATATATGGTGCTGAAGATTGTGCTAGGTTGTACATTCATGATTTGGTAAAGTTGCACAAGGTTCTTTTGTCTATGATATCGGATCGCGGTGCTCAATTTGCTTTACAATTTTTGAGGTCCTTTCAAAGGGATCTTGGTACAAGAGTTAAATTTAGTACAACCTTTCACCCTCAAATGGATGGCCAAGCCAAAATGACTATCCAAACACTTGAGGATGTGCTTAGGGCTTGTGTATTGGAGTTGAAGAGTATTTAGGATGATCATCTTTTATTGATTGAGTTTGCCTATAACAATAGCTAATAATCTAGCATTGGTATGGCTCCTTTTATGTCTCTCTATGGTTGACATTATAGATCACCATTTTGGTGGTTTGAGGTTGGAGAGGTGGTTTTGTTGGGATTAGATCCTATTATGGAGGCTCTTGAGAAGGTTAGGATGGTTAGAGAAAGCTTGATGACGACCTAAAGTCGTCAAAGGTCCTATGACAATGTGAGGAAAAGGAATCTTGAATTCAAAGTTGATGATTGGGTCTATTTGAAGGTGTAACCCATGAAGGGTGTAGTTCATTTTCGTATGATGGGCAAGTTGAGTCAAAGATATATGGGTCCTTATAGGTTAATGAGGAGGATTTGCAAGGTAGCTTGTGGGTTAGAATTGCCTAGTGAGATGGATTTGGTTCATCTAGTATTTCATGTATCCATGTCGAGGAAATGAGTGGGAGATAATGATGCTATTATGCTGTTTGATGTTGTAGGTGTTGTTGAAGACAACTTGACCTATGAAGAGGTTCTGGTTCAGATTTTTGATAGACAATTGAAGAGGTTGAGAAACAAGGATGTGGCTTCCATGAAGGTCCTTTGGAGGAATCAACAAGTAGAAAGTCCTACATGGAAGGCTGAAGGAGACATGCAAAAGTGATATCCTTATCTCTTCCATTGTATTCAATCCTAAGGTACTAATTCTAAGTCCTCTATATGATCTTAACTCTTAAGTTCAGCCCTTATATCATTGTATTCATTCATGTTTAAATTGACAAGTTCAAAATGATTTTACACTTATATTGAGATTTTTCAAAAGATGTGTAAGTGCGTTGTTTTATACTTCTGTGGGTTCAGATTTCCATGTTTGCATCTCTAATATACCTTTCTTTGACATTTGGGGATGAACGTTCCCAAGGGGAAGATATTGAAATGACTTAAAAATGTGAACAAATATGTGCCTTGGAAGTGCCCGAAATGGTAATTTCCATATATCTCAAAATCTGTGTGTGATATCAAAAATCCGACTTCATATTCTTGTTCAAGGGGCAAATTTTAGTAGAGAATGGGTCTAGCACTGATTTAAGATCAACCATAAAAAAATTTGAAAATCACAAAAATGTGATTTCTAATGAGCTAACGCGCACCAAGAGCGACGCGCCAAGGGTGCGCTAGGATGTTTTTTCATGCCAATTTATCACTTCGGTCAACGACTTTTGGGTCTTCGGTCTAGACCTTCTGATACTTGAAAGTACCTATACTTAGCCATATTTCACTTTTCATAACATCAATACATTACCTAATACTCTCTCAAACCTTTAGACTATATTTCTCTCAAAATTCAAATGTCCAAATCTCTTCCGGATCTTAAGGAATTCATACAAGTTTCAAATATCCATTGAAATCTTCATAAAGAAATTCTCCAAAGATAAGGTATATGGATTTTATTCATGGGTTCCATTCACCCATTATGCACAAGATTCCTTTTTACCTAAATTGCATGTTTTCAAGTTGATTTACTTATGCGTCTTATTTATTATGAATTAAATTATGAACTATGTTGGGGTTTCATGAAATTGTGACAGTTTTAGCATGTTTTAAGCTATGAATTTAAGATCCATTATGGGATTTGATGACAGATTTTGTTGTTTATTTCTTGAGGGTGTTACCAATTATTGACGAATGGTTTTACATTGAATTTCCTTGCATGCTTTCATCCCTATATAGCATGGTTTTACACTAGCACTACATACCCATCAAGTGTTTGATAAAATATCCAGTTCTGATTTCTTGAGGAACTAAAGGTACAATACATGTCTTAAGAGTTGAATGACTTTATGATTTTGAAAGTAATGTATGTATATTATATTCTCCTATATCATGTTGGGAATTGACTATGCCCCACTCGGGGGATTGTGAGCTCGGGTAACCATATCGAGGGGTTTGCACGTTGATAACTATTTTGAGGGATTTGTGCCTTGATAATTGGCTTGAGGGGTTGGTACATCAATCACCATGGGTGGCAGGGTGAGACGATCCACCAACCAATTAAGGGGTTTGTACTGTGATAATTAGGTTGAGGGGTTGTTACCTCATTCACCATGGGTGATAGGGTGAGATAGTCCACCAACCAATTAATGGGTTGATACCTCAATAGACAATGAATTCTATAATGATGGTCGCTTCTTGCACATGTATTATGTTCTATATAAGCAGAATTTACTTGAATCACCATCCATGCATGCCATATTGTTATATACTACTCATTGTCCATACTTATGCATTTCGATTATGTTACTTATCTCTTGTTGCATAGCATCATACATACTTAGTACATCCAAAAGTACTACCGCATACTCTATGCCTACATGATGTCACCATGTAAGAACCAAAGCCCCAATTTAGCATTTTCCTCCACATGGATAATATGATTTCTCTCAAGCTAGTTGTAAGTCCTCCATTCCGGGGACAATGTCCATGATCTCATGCCATGTACTAACACTATCATTCTTTTATGTATGTATTGACTATGAGGGTGAGACAGGTTGCTTGTCTTGACTCTGTTATTTTGATGTTAATGTTATGAAAGATTCCCTTTAGCCCTTTGCTCCTATTTCTAATCTAATTATGTGATTTGATTGCTTCCGCTACCAATGATGTGTAATCATATGTTAAGAGTCTTGTTTGGGTCTCTCTGGGTTCCCCATTTGCCGTGTCACATCTAGGCCCTAGGCTTGGGTCATGACAGCAAAATTACCATCGAGCTTAGCATATGCGAGTCTACCTGTAAATTGAGCCCTTCTTCTCCCTTCCCCAGACGCTCATATTATTCCCAATACTATCACACTTGAAACAACCCACAGTGTTGGCCAAACACTTTCCTTGATACTTTTTTCCATGCCTTTGACAAGTGGTGAAAGGGATCCTTTACTTTTGGTTCTTGGCCACTGGTAGAATAATAGAAGAGGAAGCACTATCAACTTGGGCCCTCTTAGCCTTTCTCTCCCTCCTCTTATCATTTTCAATCACGAGGGCACCCATTTTTTGGTTTAGTTGAGTGGTTACAACTTTGGCTAATAGCCATAGAGCATTGAGAATCTCAAAGACATCCGACATATGCAGTTGAACAAAAATTAAATATCTAAAGGAAAAAGAATACAGGCAAGAAAACATCGGGATCAAAATTTAGGATAGTTATGGACTAAAAGCTACTTAGACTTCACCCTAGTCCACAACTATCCATAAACCATCAAAAGAAATTTATTTTGTCCTCAATGTACAATATCAATATCATAATGAATACAAAGTGTCATGCCTTGGGTTGCCTCCTAAGCAGTGCCTCATTTATTATCGTGGCACAACGTAGAAAGTTTAATTCCTCATATCTTTTCAAGGTTCCACTCTTACACTGTCTTGATCTCCTCCATGTCTTCCATGTATTGTTTGACTCTTTGACCATTTACTTTGAAAGTTTCTCCATCTCATCCCTCCATCTCATTGGCCCCATGACTAAAGATACGTGCCACTTGAAAGGGCCCCGTCCATCTAGATTTAAGCTTTCTAGGGAACAACCTCAATCTAGAATCATAGAGCAACACCAAGTCCCCTAGTGTATACTATTGGCTTTCTATACGATGGTCATGTTGAAATTTCATCCTTTGTCTATACAAAGCTGAACTCTTATATGCTCTTAGCCGAAATTCATCAAGTTCATTAAGTTGACTCAACCTGGATTGTGCAAAAACATGCCAATCAAGATTCAACTTCCTTAATGCTCACATTGCTTTGTGTTCAAGCTCAATCAGCAAATGATATGCTTTCCCAAAGAAAAGTTGGTAGGGGGGACATGCCAACAGGAGTCTTAAATGCAGTTTGATATGCCAATAGTTCATCATCAAGCTTTCTTGACTAATTTGTCCGATTTATATTTACCATTTTGGATAAGATATGCTTGATTTCCTTGTTAGATGCCTCTACCTGCCCATTAATTTGAGGATGATAAGGTGTTGCCACAGTATATTTCACCCCATATTTCCATAAATCTCGGATAGAGCCAAAGATTGACTATTTTTTGGCCTTGGAGTATGATGGAATAAAGCAAAATGGCTCTTTAAACTATCTGCACTTTTTTCATTTGTGAAGTAGCAGTTAGTCAATGCAACTTTCGACGCTCCTCATGGGTCATCTGGAAATAGCCGTTTTATGTTTTTAAACATAGGGGTTAGGCTGCGTACATACGAACCCCTCTCACCCCGCAATGAGCGGGAGCCTTTTGAGGCACTAGGGTATGTTGTTGTTGTTGTACTTTTTAAGAAGAGCTTTAAAAAGTCTGTTACAAAAAATAAGAACCTCCATCACTGATGATAGCCTGAGAAGTCCCAAATCTAGAAAATATGATTCTTTTGAGGAATGATGTCACACTTTTACATTCATTGTTAGGTAGAGCCACAGCCTTCACCCACATGGATAGATAATCCACTGTAACCAAGACATATTTGTTCCCATGTGAGCTAATAAATGGTCCCATGAAATCTATCCCCCAAACATCAAAAAACTCAATCACCAAAATAGGATTTAGGGGGAGCTCATGTTTTCATGTGACTCCCCCTTCCCTTTGCCACCTATCACAAGCTTTGGCATGGTTATGAGCATCTTTGTGAATTATGGACCAATAATACCCACATTACAAAACTTTGTAGGCTATTTGAATCCCACTATGATGCCTAGTCACTAGTGATGAGAGCATGCTCATCATTTCCACCTCAAGGACACAGCGACGGATAATCCCATTAGCATATATCTAGAAAAAATATAGGTCATCCCAAAAGAACTTCTTCACATCATGCATAAATTTTTGTCTTTGATGCATGTTTAATTCAGGGTGTACGATATCACTTAGCAGATAATTTGCATATTCTGCGAACTAAGGTATTAGGTAATGTGATTCTGCAAGCACTCTTTCATCAGGAAAAAGAGTCATTTATCTCCAGACCATCATTAAATTACATCATTGTCCCATCTTCTAATCTAGATAGATGATCTAGAACTTGATTTTCTAACCCTTTTCTATCAATAACATCAAAGTTGAACTCTTGCAAAAGAAGTACCCACCTTATCAACCTTGGCTTCATATCCCTTTTGGCTATTAAATAGATCAGTGCTTAGTGGTCTGTGTGTACTTCCAATTTGGTTCCCAACAAATATCACTGGAACTGTTCAAATGCATAGACAAATGCAAGCAACTCTTGTTGTATTATAGTGTAATTCTTTTGAGCTGTGTTAAGAGCTTTGCTGGGGTAATATTTTGGATATAAGACTTTCTCCTTCCTTATCACAATACCACATCTAGAGCAGCCCAACTTGCATCACACATGATTTCAAATGGCTTGGACTAATCAGAGCTACAATAATTGATGCTGAGATCAATCTCTTTTTCAACTCAAAGTTTTGCATGCATGCATAGTCAAACATGAACATGGCATCATTCTCCAAGAATCTACATAATGGATGTGAAATTTAATAGAAGTCTTTTGTGAACCTTCTATAGAATGTTGCATGCCCCAAGAAACTCCTAACACTTTTGACTAAGATGGGTGGTGGAAGCTTCTCAATCACTTCAATATTAGCCCTGTCAACCTCAATGCCTTTACCAGATATTCTATGGTCTAGTATAAAACCCTCTTTAACCATGAAATAGCATTTCTCCCAGTTTAGCACCAAAGGACTTTCTACACATATTTGTAACACATCATACATATGTGCCAAAAAATCCACAAATGAGTGTCCAACCATGCTGAAATCATCCATGAAGACCTCAATATTTCGCTCCACCATATCCGATAAAATGGACATGATGCACCTTTGGAATATTGTTTGAGCATTGCACAACCCAAATGACATCCTTCTAATTACAAAGGTTCCATAGGGAGATGTAGAAGTTATTTTCTCCTGATATTCTAAGGCAATAATGATCTGATTGTAACAAGAATACCCATCAAAGAAATAGTACCATCCTTTCTCTACAAGGCTATCAAGCATCTAGCCCATGAATGGCATAAGAATGTGATCCTTTTTTGTTAAGGCATTGAGATTTCTGTAGTGCATACACACCCTCCATCCAGTGGCTACCCTTATAGGAATCAATTCATTTTTAGAATTAGGCACTATTGTGATACCCTCTTTTTGGAACATACTATACTAGCCTCATCCATTCACTATCGGCAATTAGATAGATTACTCCTATGTCTAACCACTTGATTATTTCCTTGCGAACCACCTCTTACATAGGAGGATTCAGACACCTCTAATGCTCAATACTTGGCTTGTAGTCCTTGACTAACTGAATTTTATGAGTACATATGCCCAGAGGAATACTAACAATGTTTTCAATAGTCCATCCAATAGCCCTTTTAAATTGTTTGAGCACTGCTATAAGGATATCAACCTGTTCATCATTCAAATTTGAAACTATGATGACCAGCAAAGTATTGTTTTCTCCCAAGAATGCATATTTTAGATGTGATGGAAGTGCTTTCAATTCTAACACTAGTGGTACTTCTATAGAAAGATTTTTGGGTGGATTTTCCAATCCTGCAAATCTAGCTCCAACTTCATTTGGCATCTAGGAATGAATGACACCCCTAGAGCATTTACTATCTCCTCAAAATATTGAATACCGTCAATATCAAAGTTAATTAAAACTGCCTCCTATGTGTCAACACCCAATCATAACTCAAGTGGTACCTCTAACTCATCATCATCAATAGTCTCTATAACTGATACCACCCTTAGGTCACAGACCTTCTTGTTGACAAACATTGAACTTGACCTTCTTATTACTAAATCTGAATGTGAGTAGCTCTTCTCCATGTTAACAAAGTGTGACTAGTAGCTAAGAAGGGGTTCCCTAAAATAATGGGAACTGCAAAATCAACCTTATAATCAAGTGTAACAAAATCTGCAGGAAATATAAACTTTTCTATCTTTACAAAAACATCATATAGTACTCCCACAGGTTTCTTGACTATTCTATCGGCCATCAATAACTGCATCTTTATAGGAGTAAGAACTCCCAAGTTGAGTTTATTAAAGATTGCTAGTGGAGTTAAGTTGATACTAGCACCAAAATGACAAAGTGCCATTGAAAATTCTGCCTCTCTTATATTGCATGGTATAGTGGAAGTGCCTTGATCTCCACGCTTTTCAGCCAATGACTTGGTCATGGCATTAAAGTGCTGGAGATCTTTGGACAGATCTTGACTCATAGTCCACTTCTTTGTGACCAAGTCTTTCATGTACCTTGCATAACCTGACATCTTCTCTAAAGCTTTAACCAAAGCTATGTTTATCGATAATTGCTTGAGCATTGCTAGGAAGTGTTTAGCTTGCTTTATTTCTCCCGCTTCTTGATACCTTGAGGCAAAGGAGGAAGAGGTCTTAGGACTATCTTGTACTTTCTTAACTTGTCAACCACTTCACCTACCCCATTCTTTACACAATCTTCTCTCTCAACAACACCCTTTTTCACAGTACCCTTCTCATGCACATTTTCAACTTCAACCAACATAGAAGGGCCAATGGTGCTGTTACCTCCCCTAGTAGTAATGACTATGCAGTTCCCCTCATTCTTTAGGTTTTGAACCATATTACTTGGCATTGTACCTTTTTGACATTGATTTAATTGAGTAAAAACTTAGCTGAATTATTGTTTGAGTTGCTTAATGGCCATCGAATAAGACTCTATCTTTTGATGTTCCATAGAAATATTTGATTTTATTCCCTTTAAAGTCTTATCTTATGTCTTGACCTTTTCTGACAATCATTGAAACATGTCTTCAATCGTTGAATTGCTAGACCTAGTATCACGATTGTGTAGTGGCACAAAAGGACCATTCCTTAACCATCTCTTCTTCCCCACTCAGCTTTTGGCTCCCTCTCTCTCTCTCCATATAACCCCCATATTTATCTCTATAGGTACCCTTTCGATCATAGTTATGACATTGGTTTTTGAAACCTTGATGTCAATAGTCCGAATTAGAACCTTAGGCGTAGTTTAAAAGACCCACCCTTGGCTGCTAATTAAGAAAGTATCTTCATCATAATAATACTCCTTATACATAGGCACTTTAGGAGGTTGGTGGACTACCGCATGTACTCTTTCATGATTTTGCTTAACCACAAAGTCCATACTCATGCAGAGTTGAGCTGGTTGTTGCATTATCTTCTTGTTGATTCTAGCTTGCTCCAAACTAACATTCACCATAAATGAGATCTTTATAGAAGCTCTCTCCCTTTGCTCCTATACTCTGTTGGTCTTGACACTTGTTCCATTCTCTCTGAGATTCTTGTGAATGGCTGATCTAAGAACATGCATCCCATGATGATATTTGGCACAAGCTTGACTATTCTCATCAAGATCCCGATAGAAAATTTTCACTAAGGCATTATCCATGATCTTATGGTTTGGAACACTTCTCAAGCACTAAGTAAACCTCTTCCATATTATGCTAACGGAATCACCTGGCAATTGCTAAAAATTGTTAATATGATCCTTCAATTTGAGCTTCTTTGACCTTGGAAAGTATCCTTCTGAAAAGGATCTTTGCGATTCTACCCAACTGGTTATTGAGCTTTGTGTGAGTTCTGATAGCTAAACTATTGGATTACCGGTAAGAGATAGAGGGAACACATGCAACCCAACAGTGTCCATAGAAAGATTATGCATACGTATCACACTCTTGCACACAAAAGACACATTATGTAGATGGCTATGGGGATACTCAGAAGGTAGACCCATGAATAAACCATGATTCTAAAGCATCTAAAGCAATCCACTTGACACCGTGAACTTAGTGTTGGCTAGCAATGGTGACTATAGCTCTAGTAATGTCCATGGCCATGGGATTTAGTTGATACTATTTACATCCATATGCATTCTCGTTGAAATCCCTAAGTTGTGGCCTATTCCCCCTTGGTGGTAGATTTTCATCTCTCTCCTCAATATCATCATTTTGGTTTATTGCTTCATTCACCATGACATTTACATTCAATTGAGCCATTCTTCTTGCTATGCATTGGATCTCAAGATTAATTAAAGCTAAGGGTATGCATTGACTTTGTGTATTTGATACACACACCTGGTATACCCTACAAAGAACTAAACTAACAAAAATAATAAATCAAAATAAAATACGAGGGAACTGAGAAACTAATACTTGAATTAAACTACTAGTGAAACCAAATGAAAGCATCATCGTATTCCCCGTCAAAGGCGCTATTTTTCTTGATGAATGCTCAAAATACACTCTCTTTCAAGTTCAAAGTGATCAACAATAGTAAAAATCTAACCAAGGTTAGGGTCAAATCCCATAGGGAATATGGTGCTATAGTAACATGGTTCACCAATAACCAATTCGAACATAAATAACCTGATACTCAAAAAGGGGGGGTTTTGCAATTATTGATTGAAAATTAAAGTAAACTAATAAAAAGGAGAGACAATCAAATTTGAGGGCAACTTAGGTAATTGTTTTCCCATTCACTAACTAAACACCCTGGATAAAAAATCCTTCATTAGGATATTGCATGCAGGATAGTAATTTTTGTTCTTTGTGTCCTCTTCTGAAAATGAAGGTCGAATTTCACTGTGAGGCTTGGCCAACCTCCATAGTTTGCCAAACTAACCATTACCCATTTTCCCAATCAACCTTTCTTAGTCGGGTTTGATTGATTAGATGAGAATACATCATCAAATTCTATTAACCATTTCCTTTTTCTATTCATTACTACCTGGATCGGGATCATGACACTAGGTGGGGTTTAATATTGGGCACAATTAAACAACATGCAAAATGAAGGAAAATGGCTCCTACCTGCAAATACCCAACTCAAGAAGTGTAAATAATCTGGGTTTTTAAGTTTGATTTTTATGGTTCCCACAACCTCAAGTTGTGGGTTTAGCTACTCATAGCTTGGGAAAACAAATAAGCAATGAATATAGAAGACATAGTTAATCACTTATTCAAAGAGAATGAAGAGTAATAAAGCACACTTTGTACTTAGAATCACAAGCTTGCAAGATGAAGTGAATTCACAAGTGAATCTAATCTACAAAATTGAGTCTCCAAAGATAAAACCCTAAAAACTACTCTATATTTCGTGCTCCCTAAGTCTTTCTGTGTGTAGTCTCTCAAAATCAGTGTAAAATTCTAGTGAAAACCTAAAATAAGTTATTTATAATATTTTCAAATGAGTCCCAAAATTAATAAAAAATCTTGTCTTTATCTGCTACAGCTCACAGTTACGACTTGTACAGTCCTTACGAGTCGTAATCGAGCTTTTGTGGTTAGTATCTTACATTTTGGACTTTAGTACTATGATTCAACTCTAGAGTCATAGTATGACATATAACTTGTACTGCCTTCTCGTAGTCCACACTTGCCTTTCTTCATCAAATCTTGATCTACACTGGAACTTGCTATGAGGCCTCTGTTTACAATTCCTAGAAGGGACTACAACTTGTACCTAAGACTCATAAAGCTGAACTTCAAATTCCCAGACATTGCTTTTGAATATTATACTTTCCTACGAGACCACCTCTATGGGTCATAGACTGAGCTACGACTCATAGAGAGTCCTGTAGGTCTTGAAATCAACAAAAATCTGCAACTTTTCCTAAAATTGAGTTAACATGTATTTCCAATAAAAGTAAACACAAAAACATATAAAATCCATAAAAGTCACATTGAGAACACACAAAATCTCAAGTTTTAGGCATCAATTATGCTATATTCTGATAGCACATCAGTGTGGGTCAAGGGAAAGCCAAAATTAATAAAAAGATCACGCAGCGGCTTCCTCAAATTTGCACAGACATGGATGTGATGCTGAAGCATAGCTAAGAGAGAGTAAATGTAGTGGTTCATCAACATCCACATGCACCTATGTATGAGCAGCCTTACCATGATGAAGATGCATATTTTGTCACTGATCAGACGAGGGGTTTTCGGACCAATGCCAAAGGGTCCAATTAGGATTACTAGCGCTAAAGTCAAGGAAACTAAGGTCAGAACTTTGGTAAAGATAGAGCTTACAAGGACAATCAAGGAGATTATTATGATAGGAACAGGGGTCCAGATGAAAATTGGGTCACTTCAAAAATGGCCATTATGTGCCACCATACAACTTCAAAACAAGTGCAAGCAATTCCAAAATTGAGGAGATATTTACACCTGTTGAAGAAGGTTAAAACACAGTATGGGACTCCAAAGGGCATGAAATTGGATATATCAAGTATTAATCAGAAAATAATGTCTCACACCATGGCTATCAAAAAGCTAGAACAACAGCTTGGTCAAGTGTTGACTCAGCTTAATCAATGTCAGACGGGTACACCGCCTAGCAATACAGTGCATAATCTTATAAATGAGGGACAATATGTGGTGGTTACTACTAGTGGTGGCAAGAAAACCATTGATCCTTCCATGCCGATTAATGAGGAAGATATTCGTGGGGAGATGGTTGCAGCTAAGGATACAGATGAAGGAGATGATTATTGCAAGGATAACGTAAGTGAAATAACTAATGCAACATAGAGTTTAAAGTCCATTCCAAGTTCACCTCCTTCCTTCCTCTAGAAATCAAAAAAAGAGAGGAGGAAGGCAAATTCAAGTACTTTCACTCTATGCTAAAGCAGCTCTCGATGAACATCCCTCTCATCGAGGCATTTGAGAAGTTGACAGGGTATGGAAAGCACATAAAGGACTTGGTTACCAAAAAGTGCACTGTGAGTCAAGAGCTTCAACATTCGAGTGCAATTTCTACATGATGCTTATATTTGAAGAGAGAAGATCTGGGTGCTTTCACCATACCCTGCACCATTGGAGATGTGGAGTTCACAAGGGCACTATATTATCTAGGTGGTAGCATAAATCTGATGCCCCTTGCAGTCTACCAGAAGCTTGGATTGGGATCCCCTACTCCAACTAGTATACAGTTACAGATTGTAGATAGCACAATGAAGAAATTTGTGGGCATATTGTATAATGTGCTACTAAAAGTTAAGAAGTTCATATTCCCTACAGACTTTGTGATCCTATATTATGAAGTTGACTTCGACATCCTAATAATCCTTTGAAGTCTATTCCTTGCCATTGGATGAGTCCTAGTGGATATGAAAGCTAGTAAACTCAGGTTTAGGTTTGATGAGAAAGAAGTTATCTTCAATATCTATTTGTCCATGTAGCACTTGATAAGGTGAAGAGTGAATTTTGGGCAATTGGTGAAGTCTGAGTAACTAATTTGTCTAATTATGCTACGATAATAAATCAGGGGCTATTTAGGAGTCAACCCAAGATTTTTGATGTAATAACATAGTTATAGGTTAATTGTTAGTTTTTGGATTCATAGGTAGCTTGTTTTCTTGTATTTTGAGTGCAATTGTAGGCATTAGTCTGGTTGCACATAGGGTAACAGTGTATTTGATGAACAGTATGAAGGTACAGGACTAAGTCAGCTAATTTGGTTGAGTAGAGCATCAAGTTGATAATCTATGACTGGATGTACGAGCCATAGAATACTTTATATCTCGTACCTTACCTCGTAGAGAATTCCAATAAGCTAGAAATTATGCACTCCAATCCATAAATGTCACGACCCAAGCCTAGGGCCTAGATGAGACATGACAAATGGAGAACCAAAAGGAATATCAAACAAGCCTCTTAACTTATCATTACACATCATTGGTCGCGGAAGCATATAAACAACATAAAAGATTAAGAATAAGGGGCAATAAGACTAGGGGAAAAGCTTGCATAACATCATAATCAAGAGACAAGAGTCAAGCTCATATCGTAGACATAACCTATCTGACAAACACCTCTAATAAATAGATAAGAGCAGGGGCCAATACAAAGCAATCGAGCTCACCCTCATAGTCAAAATAGAAAATAAAGAAGAATGTCTCAATACATTATAAAAGCAACATAAACTAAGGTCCCCAAAATGAAGGACTCACCAACTAGCTTGAGTATTATCAAACTAGCCACATGGAGAAAGATGATCAACTTGGGCACTGCTTCCTATATGGTTATATCATGTAGGAAAGAGCATGCATTCGTACCTTTGAGTGTACTAAATATGTAGGATACAATACAACAAGAATTATGCATCATAGTCAAAATGTGTAACAATAGGCAATAGCCATAATATAACGATATGACATGTATGACCAATGCATAAGTAATACATGCTTAGGTATCTCCTGCTCATATAGGATATCATATGTGTAGAAGAGATCAAGCTAGATTTTGAAGGTACAAAACAGTTGGCGATTGATGATGGTTTCACCCCATCACCCTGGCAGTGTGGTACAAACGCCAACATGATTGATGATAATCACACCTTATCACCATAGTGGCAAAGTACAAAACCCTCACATGGTTGATAAGTACAAACCCCAACCTCGGTTATCCGAGCTCTTATCCCCCCGGATCGAGTAAGAGCTAATGCAACACTTTATATAGAGTATATCATATACATAAGCTCATTTCATCATCATATACTCATTTATATCATATCTTATGCTTTGGACCTTCAACTCCTCAAGAAACCACATACGGACATTTTATCAAATACTTAAAAGGTGTTAATGCTAGTATAAGACCATCAAATATAGAGATGAAATCATGCAAGTAAATCCATTGTAAAACCATCAACAAAAACATTGCAATACGCTCAATTAATATACATCAAAACCCCTCATCAAATCTTAAAATAGATCTAAGATTTATAGCTCAAAACATAGCAAAATAGTCACAAAATTACATAGCTTTAACATAGTATGTAGTGAATTTCATAATAAGTAAGATTCATTTGTAAATCAACTTTAAATTATACAATTTTAGTAAAAGTAGGCTTGGATATCATGGGTGAAAGGAACCTATGAAACAAGCCCACATACCTTAGCTTGGAGATGAACTTGGTGAAGATTGGAGATGGAGACTTGAAGCTTGAAGAAGAACCTTGAAGGAAAACCTTAGCTTGGGATGAGGGTTTGGCTAAGTATAGGTAAAAACATGTTTGGGAACACTTAGGCCCAAGACTTAGAAGTCGTGGACCGAACTAAAAAAACAAGCACCATTTTATACAGAGGCACATCACGAGGGGGTTGTGGATTCCTCTCTGGAATTTGCACCTTGAAAAATTATAATTGCTAATCTTTCGCTCTTAAATCAGGGTTAGACCTCCACCCTCTATTTTGACCCGCTTAACAAGAATATGAGGTCAGATTTTTGAAATAGCAAATAGATTCTAAGACATATGGAACTTAAAATTTCAGGCATTTCAAGACACGTTTTCGGGCACTTTTTGGGGTCATTCTAATATCTCCCCCCTTGGGAACATTCGTCCCCGAATGTAATAGAGATGTACAAGACAAGAGTGATTATAAATAAATCAACCCCAATAAGAATGCAGCATCACATTTAAAATACCCTTTTCAAACTCTCAATATTCGTGTAAAATCATCATAACTTGCAAACTTAAATATAAATGCATGTGAATGACATAGGGGCTAAAACAGAAGACCTAAAATCACATAGGTGACTTAGAATTAGTTCCTTAGGCTTAAGTGGAGTGGAAAAGATAAGGATACTGCTTTTGTATGTCTACTTTGCCCTCCCAAGCAACACTTTCAATTTGTTGGTTTCTCCAAAGGGCCTTAACGGATGCCACCTCCTTATTCCTAAATCTCTTTACTTTTCTATCAAAAATCTAAACATGAACCTCCTTATAGGACAAGTTATCTTCAAAAACACCCACAACATCAAGAGGCACAATAGCATTAGGATCAGTAGAACATTTTCTCAACATAGAGACATGGAACACAAGATGAGCGAAATTCATTTCACTAGGCAACTTCAAATTATAAGCGACCTTGCCAACCCTCCTCAAGACCTCCTAAGGACCAACATATCTTGGACTCAACTTCCCATTTTTATCTAAATGGACCATACCTTTCATGAAGAAACTTTCAAATAAACCCAATCACCCCCTTTGAATTCAATGTCTCTTCTTCTCACATTGACATAGGATTTTTTCCGACTTTGGGCCATCTTCAACCTTTCCCTAGTCATACTAACCTTATAAAGTGCTTTCATAACCAGATATGGACCCATTAAAGCGACATCTTTGACCTCAAACTATCTATGCAATGATCTATAACATCTCTCATAAAGAGCCTCAAAAAGAGTCATACCGATGCTAGAGTGATAGCTATTGTTGTAGGCAAAATCAATCAAAGGAAGATGGTCATACCAACTACCCCTCAACTCCAACACACAATCTCTTAGAATATCTTCAAGTGTTTGAATGGTTCTTTTGGCTTGTCCATCAGTTTGAGGGTGGAAGGTCGTACTAAGGTGAAGTTTTGTACCAAGACCCTTTAAAAAGACCTCCAAAAGTGTGAAGTGAATTATGAACCTCCACGATTTGATATGATGGACAAAGGAACCCCATATAACCTTACTAACTCATAGATATACAACCTTGCATACTCTTTATCCCCATATGTGGTCTTACCTGATAGAAAGTAAGCCTATTTTGTCATACTATCAACCATCACCCAAATGGAATCAAAAACTTTTCTAGTCTTGGGCAACCCAACCATATAATCCATATAAATCACCTCCCATTTCCAAGTGGGAATCTCTATGTCTTTGGTTAGGCCACTCAGCCTTTGATGTTCGACAAATGGATAACATGACAAATGGAGAACCCGAAGGAACCCCAAACAAGACTATTAAATTAGCATTACACATCATTGGTCAAAAAAGCATATAAATAACATAAAAGAGTAAGAATAGGGTGCAATGGGACTAAGGGAAAAGCTTGCATAACATCAAAATAAAGAGACAAGAGTCAAACTCTTATCATAGATATGTAACATGTCCAACAAACACCTCCAATATATAAATAAGAGCGGGGGCCAAGACAAAGCAACTAGGCTCACCCTCATAGTCAAAATAGACAATAAAGAAGAATGTCTCAATATATAAAATGAGCAACGCAAACTAAGTTCCACGAAGTGGAGGACTCACAAACTAGATTTATTAGTATTGAACTAGAAACATGGAATCCATGATTTATAGCTCAAAACATAGAAAAATAGTCACAACTTTACATAGCTTTAATATAGTGTGCAGTGAATTTTATAATAAGCAAGACCCATTTGTAATTCAACTTTAAATCATGTAATTTTAGTAAAAGGAGGCTTGGGCATCATGGGTGAATAGAACCTATGAATGAAACCCATATACCTTAGCTTGGAGATGAACTTGGTAAAGATTGGAGATAAAGACTTTAAGCTTGAAGAGGAACCTTGAAGGAAAACCTTAGCTTAGGATAAAGGTTTCAGACTTTAGTTTGGGGAGTGAAAATATTGCTAACTATTTGAGTGAGTATTGGGAAATGTTTCGAGTCATATGAGGGTGAAATTTGGCTAAGTAAAGGTAAAAATATGTTTGGGAACCCTTAAGCCTAAGACTTAAAATTCTTGGACCGAACTAAAAAAAATAGGCACTATTTTAAATAGAGGTGCGTCATGAGGGGGTTATGGATTCCACTTTGGAATTCGCAACTTAAAAATTTTTAATTGCTAATCTTTCACTCTTAAATTAGAGTTAGACCCTTTTCCACCTAATTTTGAACCCCCTGAACAAGAATATGAAGTCGAATTTTTGAAATAGGTAATGGATTTTGAGGTATATGGAACTTAAGATTTTAGGCATTCCTAGTAATATTTTCGGGCACTTTTTTGGGTCATTTCAACAATCTAACATTATGATTCGTAGATCAAACTACATATTGTGAATGGGGCTTATAGACCCTAGGTAAGCATTTTGAAATTTGCTAAGTGTTGAGGGTTCTATGACCAACCATATTAGTCGTAAAACACTTTGTGACTGGTATATTAGTCAGTTAAACCTAGTCCCAAAAAATGAGGGTTTTGATGTTCTTGAAATGCCTCACATCTGCTTTGAAAATGATGCATAATTGTAATTTCCATATATCTCAAAATCTATGTGCGATTTCAAAAATTAAACTTTATATTATTGATCAGGGGCAAAATTGACTAGGAAATGTTTGTAACCCAAATTTTAGATGACCAGTAGTAAAAAATAAGTTTTGGTAATTTTTAGTTTTTAGTGGCTATCCACACCTTCGCCGCAATGCGCTAGGGGGGCAGAGTAGTGTATCTTCCATTCCTCATCTGGTCTACATTATGCCCAGTGTATTATTTTCCTTAGTTTTTCAATTTCAACCAAGGGCATTGGTGTCATAGCCCCATACCCACTTAATTGTGAAGTCACATATACGTGGCCATTTTTCAACTCGATATCTCACAAAAATCCTCTCTAAAAACTCTCTATGACTCTATCAATTCTCTCATTCAAATCTAAGGATCTCTAACTCAATTTGGAACTCAAGGACTTATTTCTAGTTCTAAGTCTACTTTAAGTTCACCTCAAAGAATTCAAGGTTTAAGGTATGTGGGTTTCATCCATTGGGTCCTTTCAACCAAGGAGCATAACCTCATGTTTTAAAGTCATATTACTTATGAGTACCTTTTATTATGAATTATCAGCATAAATCATGTTGAGGTTTTACCAATTATTGATGGATTAAGCATGAATGTTTATTTCAAGTTTACTCCATGAATTGATTGTGTTTATTAAAACTATACATGTTTTGAGCTATGAAACTATGAAATATCAAGAACTTTTGTAATGGATTTCACGTTACCCTACATGAGGGTTTTACTATATGTTGGTGGGTTGAGTTGGATTAAGTTTACTCATCCTATTTCACTCTTGAATTGCATTACTTTGAACAAGTATCATGAACCCACCATGTGTTTGACAAAATAACTTGACAAGAATCTTCTAGTTATTGATGATCTATTACATGATTTACAAGTCTAGTGACATTATGATGATTAAGGGCTCTCAATAATGCATTGAATTCATGAAATGTATCCATGATTTTAAAAGTATCATGATAAGTCCTATTTAAAGATTTTTACCTCTTGTAAGCCATTCATGTTAAAGAAAGGGTTCATGTATGATTATGATCTACCCTCATGTTCAAGTTAGGCTCACTAATAGAGGTCAAGCATGTTTATGAGCTACTAAAGTCACGTTCTTATGAACTATTCATCTTATGACTAAAGTATAATTATTTCTAGTATTACGTGGGATTTGACTTAGCACTGATTTAGACTTAAGATGGGTGCTCAACTCAAAGGCTATGTGCCACCATAAGATTATGATTATTACCCTTGTTACACTAGTGGATCCATCTATTTCATGTAATCATGTTTGCTTTTGCCTTGGCAAGTCGACCACACTTTGCTAGGGGGTGTCATTCCTGGTCACCTGAACCGAGAGGGTGTCAGGCATCGGTGGCCAAATTATAGTTGCTTGGTCTATGTTGGTTGAGGTGACTTAATGATTTACAATTATATTTTGTTATGAGCATTGATCATGCATGCCATATTGGGATTATATATGCATTTTTTATGTTTATGCATCTTGATTATATTCGCTTATGTCTTGTTGCATTGCATCTTGCATACTTAGTACATTAATACTTACTAACAAATACTCTATGCTTACATGTTATTACCATGTAGGGACTGGAGCTACTTTTGATCATCCTCTATGTGTTTAGTTCGGTACTTTGGAGATAAGCATCAGTGACTCCTCAAGTCTAAGGACACTATCTATATTATTCTTGCTCTTTTAAGACCTTATTATGTTAAAAACTTGTTATTATGAGGTTGACCTTGGAAAGTGTCTTGGACCCTACTCCACTCCAAGTTAGAGGTGTTGCGAGATATTATGATGTACTTATGCTATGAGCTTGACTCTTTTATACTTTTGTGATCATCAAAGACTTCCCTTAGCCCCATTTCTCTTTTATTATATCTCTTATTGTTTCTTATTTTTCTTTCGCAACCAATGATGTGTGATTGATATGTTAAGAAGCTTGTTTGGGGTCCCATCAAATTTCCCATTTGTCATGTCACATCTAGGCCCTCGGCTTGGGTCTTAACAATCTTCGTATAAGAGCATTAGGTTGTTAATTATCCTTGGAAATCCAGCATACCACGTTGATTAGAGTCTTATTCTTTGTTATGAAGTGCACCATAGCTATGAATGGGAAGCTATGAGGCGCTTTAAGAAGTGTTTAAGTTATTCATGGTCTATGTCATGCTTTAGCTGTAACTATAAGGCTTTTCCCCAAAAATACCCCTTGTTTCCTTCAAGATCATGTCGATTCCAAGGGAAAGACTAAGGAGAGCCCATATTACCAAGGAGCAACTAGATCGTTTTGCTCCTCAAGCTCCTCAACATGGAGGGGTACCCCAAGAACAGTGTCAAGATGCTATCATAATGTTGGCCTGTGCCATGACCAACCAAATGAACTAACCTGCCCAAGCCTCTCATACACCTACTCTAGCCTCAAGGGTGAGGGATTACACAAGAATGAACCCATCAGAGTTCCATGGATCTAAATCAGAAAAGGGTCCCCAAGAGTTCATCGATGAGCCGTATAAAGTGTTATCAATATTTGGAGTCAAGTCAGAGGAGAAAGCAGTGTTAGCGGCTTTCTAACTCAAAGTTGTAGCCCAAAATTTGTTCACCCAACGCAAATTGGAGAGGAAAGAAGATGATGTTTTCCTTGGGAAGAGTTCAAAGTCGCATTCCTCAACTACTTTTTTCTTTTTGAACTATGAGAGGATAACATAATGGAGTTTATGAACCTTAATCAAGGTTCCATGAGTGTGATGGATTATGCCCTCAAGTTCAACATGGTTCCTAACTATGCTCCACATTTGGTGGCCGACCCTAGAGGTAGAATGAACAAGTCTGTGTTGGGAGTGTCTGATTTGGTTAATGAAGAGTGTCGTACCACCATGCTAGTGAGTGATATGGATTTGTCTCGGCTCATGACTTATTCTAAGAAACTATAGAGGGAAAAGCATAGAAAATGAAGAAGTATTAAATCAATGAGGGCTAATTTTAAAGATGGTTTCCAAGGTTCCAAGGGTGGTCAGTTTCCTCAGGGCCACAAGTTCCAAGGACAAGGGTCTTCTAATGCTCCTAATAAAAGGTTTTCTAATGATAATCAAAGATTCCAAGGCGGTAATGGTAGGATGACACACACTAAGTGCCAAAAGTGTGGAAGAAACCATGGTGGCCCATGTTTGAAAAATTATAATGCTTCTTTTGGTTGTGATGAATTGAATCACAAGGTAATTGATTATCCTCATACTCAAAACAAAGGTAGAGATTGTCATCCACAAGGCCAAGGTGCTATTCTGGGTCCAAGGGCAAAGAGCGGCCAATAAGGGGATGCTCCAAGGTAAAATGGATTCTATGCTCTTCAAGCAAGTGAAGGGATGGATGAGATCACCGATGTCATCATTAATACGATAAAGCTTTTTGATTTTAAAGTGTATACATTGATAGATCCGTGTGTCACTTATTCTTTCATTTCTTCTTTTGTTGCAAAAAAGCTTCATATGAGACTCGAATTGTTATATGAACGTTTTGAAGTGTCTAACCCCGGTGGTAAGTCAATTATTGCTAAAAGAGTCTATAGAAATTGTCCCATGTTCATATTGCATAAAGTATTGCCGTATGATTTTGCTGAATTAGATATGGTGGACTTTGACATCATACTTGGGATGGATTGGTTACATGCACATTATGTTTCCATTATTTGTAGAACCCATACCATTAAATTCTAATTCCCTAATGAGTCCATCCTTTGATTGGGAAAGTCATGATATGGTGGTCAAGGGTACATTCATTTCTTGTCTTAAGGCCCAAAAGTTGATTTATAAGGGTTGCCATTATTATCTTGTGGGGGTTTAAGGATGTCGAGTCCAAAGTCCTTCCTATTGAGTCTATTTCAGTGGTCAATGAGTTTCTTTATGTCTTTCTCAATGAGCTTCCCAATGTTTCTCTCGAATGGGAAATAGACTTTGGTATAGACTACTATCCTGATGTGCAACCCATTTCCATTCTCCCTTATCGTATGGCCTTAGTGTAATTGAAGGAGTTGAAGGACCAATTGAGAAATTTGTTAGAGAAGGGTTTAATAAGGGCTAGTAAGTCACCTTGGGTGCACTAGTGTTATTTGTAAAGAAAAAGTATGGTTCTCTTAGGATGTCCATTGATTACGAATGACTTAATAGGGTTACCATAAAGAACAAGTACCCTCTATCAAGGATTGATGACCTTTTTATCAAATAAAAGATGCTATTCACTTTTCTAAGATTGATATTCAGTCCGGATACCACCAAGTAAAGGTGAAAGAGTGTGATATTTCCAAGTCAACTTTTCAGACTAGGTATGAGCACTTCGAGTTTGTGGTTATATCCTTTGGGTTGACTAATACACCGACTATATTTATGGATCTCATAAATAGGGTCTTTAAACCCTACCTTGACATGTTTAGGGTGGTCTTCATTAATGATATAATGATTTATTCCCAGAGTGAGTAAGAGCATGTGAATCACTTAAGGGTGGTGTTGTAAATCTTGAAGGAGTAGAGGTTGTTTGCCAAATATGAAAAATGTGAATTTTGATTGAAAGAGGTTGCTTTTCTAAGGCATATATTGTAAGGTGATTGCATTAAGGTATATCCTAAGAAGACAAAGGTGATAAGTAATTGGCTTAGACCTTTGACTCCATTATAAATTAGGATTTTCTTAGGTTTAGTGGGGTTCTACCCGAGGTTTGTGAATGGCTTTTCTTCTATTTCTTCTCCTATGTCAAAGTTGACCCAAAAGAATGCAAAGTTTTTTTAGACTGGTGAATGTGAAAAGTGTTACCAAAGTTTCAATAATAAGCTTGTCTACACTCCTTTTTTGGCTCTACCGGAAGGGTTGGAAGGGTTTGTGGTATATTGTGATGCTACAAGAATTGGTTTGGGGTGTGTTTTGATGCAAAATTGGGAGGTGATAGCATATGCCTCTAGACAACTTAATGTGCATGAGAAGAATTATCTCACCCATGATCTTAAATTGGCGGTCGTGGTATTTGTTTTGAAAATTTAATGTTAATACTTGTATGGATTTCATATTGATGAGTTTACTGACCACAAGAGCCTCCAATGAGTGTTAACCCAAAAAGATCTTAAATTGAGACAAAGAAGGTGGTTAAAGCTCCTTAAAGATTATGATGTTAGTGTGTATTATCATCCCGACAAAGCTAATGTTGTGGCCGATGCTATAAGTATATTGACCATGGGTAGTCTAGCTCATATTGATGATAGTGACAAAGCAGTGCCTAGAGAAGTTAATCGATTGGCTAGATTGGGGGTTAAGTTGGATGAAGTTGAAAATACTGGTATAGTGTTTTTTGATGGTCCTGAAAATTCTTTGAATCAGGAAATAAAGTTAAAACAAGATCTTGACCCTGCCTTGCTATAGTTGAAGACATTGGTGAAGGATGGTAAAGTGGAGGTATTCTCCCAAGGGGGAGATAGTGCCTTAGGTACCAAGGTAGGTTGTGTGTACCTATTGTCAATGACTCGAGGGAGTTGATCTTGAAGTAGGCCCATAATTCATCCTATTCTATTCACCTGGATTCTACCGCGATGTATAGAGACTGGAGAGAGATGTATTGATGGGGTGGTATGAAGAGATATATTGCCAAGTACATACCTGGATGCTATAATAACCAACAAGTGAAAGACGAACATCAAAACCCAGGTGGCCTAGCCCAAGACATAGAAATTCCTACATAGAAGTGGGAAGAGATCAACACGGATTTTGTAGTTGGGTTGCCTAAGACTAGGAAATACTTTGACTCTATTTGGTAGTTGTGGACAGAATGACAAAGTCGGCTCACTTTCTACTGGTCAAAACCACTTATGGTACCAATGATTATGCCAAGTTATATATATATGAGTTGGTTAGATTGCATGGGGTGCCTTTGTCTATCATTTTGGATCATGATGCTCAATTCACCTCTCACTTTTGAAGGACCTTCAAAATAGGTCTCGGTACCAAGGTTAAACTTAGCACGATTTTTCATCCTCAAATGGATGGTCAAGCTGAGAGGACTATCCACACTCTTGAGGAAATTCTTAGAGCTTGACTTTTGGAGTTTAAGGGTAGTAGAGATGAAAATCTTCCACGTATTGAGTTTGCTTACAACAATAGCTACCACTTAAGCACTGGTATGGTTCCCTTTGAAGTTTTATTTGGTAGGCGTTGTAGATCCCCAATTTGGTTGTTTCAAGTTAGGGAGGTGGCTTTGTGAGATATAAATTTAGTCATGGAGGCCTTGGAGAAGGTGAGGTTGATAAGGGAAAGACTAAAAACAACCCAAAGTAGACAAAATTCCTACTCCAATATGAGGAGAAGAGTTCTTGAGTTTAAGGGTGGTGATTGGGTTTACCTGAAAGTCTCATCCATGAAGGGTGTGGTCAGTTTTGCCCAAGATTTAGGGGTCTTTATAAACTTATGAGGAAAGTTAGTAAGGTGCATATGAGTTGGAGTTTCCTATGGAGATGAATATGGTTCATCCAGTCTTCTATGTGTCCATGTTGAGAAAGTGTATGGGTGACCCAAGTGCTATAGTGCCCTTAGATGTTGTGGGTGTTATAGAAGATAATTTGACCCAAAAGTATGTCCTTGTCGGAATTTGAATAGACAAGTGAAGAGGTTGAGAAACAAAGATATAGCTTCCATCAATGTCCTTTAAAGGTATCAATGAGTTGAAAGTGCCACATGGGAAGCCGAAGCAATCTTGAAGAAGCGATACCCATATCTCTTCCACTCTACTCAAGTTGAAGGCAATAATTTAATCCCCCTATATGATATCAAGTCCTAAGGTTCAGCCCTCATGTCACTTTGCATGTATTCATGTTTAGGCTAATGATTTTATAGTATTTTTAACATTCATGTTGATATTTTTTAAAACTGATGTTTAAGTGTATTTGTTGCATTCATGTTGGGCTAAAATCTTCATTATTACTTCTCTTAAGCATGTTTATTTGACATTTGGGGACTAATGTTCCTAAGTGGGAGATATTGAAACTCCCCAAATATGCTTTCAAATGGCCTATAATCATAATTTCTATATATCTCAAAATCCATGAGTTATTTCAGAAATTTGACTTCATATTCTTGATCAGGGGGCAAAATTGAGTGGGAAGTTGGTATAACCCAGATTTTAGAGGACTCGCAGTAAAAAATAATTTTCTGTAAATTGCAATTTCTAGTGGATGTCCATGCCAGGGGCACGGACCAGTGTATTATTTTACTTAGTTCTCTATTTTGGCTTAGGGCATAGGGGTCATAGCCCCATGCCCACTTAAACGTGAAATCACCCATACTTAGCAATTTTTCAGCTCGATATCTCACAAAAACCCTCTCCAAAACCTCTCTAAGACTCTATCAATTCTCTTAGTCAAATCTATGTATCTAAAGGTAAATTTTGGAACTCAAGGACTTATTTAAAACTCTAAGTCTTCTTCAAGTTCACCTCAAAGAATTCAACTTTTAAGGTATGTGGGGTTTCATCCATTAGGTCCTTTCACCCATGGAGCCCAACCTTTTTTTTTTTAATAAAAGTTGCATGTTTTCAAGTTGTATTACATATAGGTATCTTTTATTATGAATATATAGCATAAATCATGTTAGAGTTTTACCTAGTATTGATGGCTCATGCAATAATGTTTATTTCATGTTTACTCCGTTAAATGATTATGGCTATTGAAACTATGCATGTTTTAAGTTATGAAACTATGAATTTTCATTAGCTTTTGTAATGGATTTCAAGATACCTTATAAGAGGGTTGTACTACATGTTGGTAGGTTGAGTTGCATTAAGTTTACTAATCTTATTTCACTCTGGAATTTCATGATTTTGAATAAATATCATGTACCCATAATGTGTTGATAAAATGACTTGACAAGTATTCTCAAGTTATTGATGATTTATTACATGATTTACATGTCAAGTGACTTTATTATGAATAAGGGCTTTCAAGTATGTATTGAATTCATGAAAAATATCTATGATTTTACAAGTATTTAGATAAGACATATTTCTAGATTTTTTTACCTCTTGTAAGCCATTCATGCTAAAGCAAGGGTTCATGTATGATTATGATCTACTCTTATGTTCAAATTAGGCTCACTACTAGAGTTTAAGCATGCTTATGAGGTACTCAAGTCAAGTTCTTACAAGCTATTCATGTTATGAGTAAAGAATAATTATTTCAAGTATTTTGTGGGATTTGACTTAGCACAAATTAATGTATAAGATGGGGGATCGACTCAAGGAGTCCTTGTATAAAGTCTTTAGTCTCTAAACTATATGTCACTAGTGGATTATGATTATTTACTTTCCTGTACTAGTGGATCTATCTAGTTCATGTTATCACATTTGGTTTGCCTTGGCAAGTAGACCACACTTCGCTAGGGGGTGTCATGCCCGGTTACCTTAATCGAGGGGGTGTCAGGCATCGTGGTCCAAGTTGTATCTGCTTGGTGTATGTCAGTTGGGGTCATTACCCATATATGTATGATATATATATATTATGCAAGATGAATGATTTACACGTATGTTTTGTTACAAGCATTGATCATGCTTACCTATTGAGATTATATATCCATTGTTTAAGTTTATACATCTTGATTATATTGGCTTATCTCTTGTTGAATGGCATCTTGCATACTTATTACATTCAAACATACTAACGCATACTCTATGCCTACATGATATTACCATATAAGCACCAGAGCTCCTTTTAATCATCCTCTATGTGGCAAGATAATTACTTCGGAGATAAGCATTGTTGTGTCCTTAAGTCTGAGTACACTATCTACCTTACTCGTGCTATTTTTAGACCTCATTATGTTAACCACTTGTTATTATGAGGGTGAGCCCAGAAATTGTCTTGGCTCCCGCTCTATTCCAAGTTAGAGGTGTTGTTGGATATTATGATGTACTTATACTATGAGCTTGACTCTTTTATACTTTTGTTAATATGAAAGACTTCCCTTAGACTTTTTTTTCCTTTTATTATATCTCTTATTTTTTTTTTTTGCTTCTGCGACCAAAGATATGTGATTGATATGCTAAGGGGCTTATTTAGGGTCCCATCGGGTTCCCCATTCGCCATGTCATGTCTAGGACCTAGGTTTCGGTCATGATAGTTTTACAAAACCATAATTTATGAGGTATAAAACACTATATGACTCGTAATTGGGTTTTCATCTGGGGTCCAGTCCCATTAGCCGTATGTTGACCCAGGTCAATGTGTAAATAGAGGGGAAAAATTATTTGACCAATTCTTGACCTAAAATTACTAAATTGACCCGACCAATCCATCTTCTTGTGCTTTTTGATCATCACTGGCCACTGTACACCAAAATGTTTGGCAAGATTTTGATGACTCTAGGGTTTTGCTTCTAGTCACCTCCTTCATCTTCTTAACTTTTCAAGAGGTAGTAAGTTTTGGGTTAAAATAAAATCTATAATTTGCCATGTTTGAATGATTGATTTGAAAATTGTGTGGGGTATGGTATTTAGACACAAAATTCATGTTTGAATTTAAATTATGCTTAGTTAAAATTGGGGTTTGCATGTTTGAATTAGTGATTGAGTCTAGAATTGGCTATTATAGCCTTGTGTAAATGTTAATTGTTTGTTTCTATTTTCTCATTCACCTTATGCATTTAAATGATTATGTTTGTGAATTGGTTGGTGATGACATAGGTGTATGATCTTGTTTCAATCAATTAGAAATGGTTGGAATCATAGGATAATCCATGTTTAATCACTTTCAATGCGGTGTATGTATGTAAAACATGTTGGGGATAAGGGTTACAGTATTGAAATCATGTGGGTACATGAGTTTTCACTTCGATGAGGGTAGTCTGTATGTTGGAATTGTCTTTTAGGGTTGATGTGATAGACTTCAAAACTCAGGTGACTGAGTTTTCTGGTTCATGAATGTCGTTTATAGCCCGTGGAGCAATCCATAAGTCGTATTTTCCCCTCGTGTGAAATTCCAAAAACTTGATGTTTCTGAGTATCCATCAGAGAGACCTTCTATGGATCATAGATCACTTTATGGCTTTGTAGTAAGGTCTTGTAGACCCCTACCTTGAATTGTTCACTCAGCTGAATTCTCTACGACCTAGTCTATGACATGTAAAAGACACTATGAATCATACCTGGTATCGTAGACTTTTATAGTAACTAAAACTTTTGTCACATACGAATGCACCTGAAAGGATCCCAAACAAGCCTCAGAGCATATCATTAACATCTCCTTAGTCGCAGAAGCAATCAAATAATAATATGAGAATAGAAATAAGGAATAAGGGGCTAAGGGATGTATTTCATAGCATAAATCATCAAAGGAGTCATAGCTCAAGGCATAAATATATAACTTGTCCAACAACACCTCTAACATAGATTAGGCGAAGGCCATGACAACTTTACGGGCTCACCGTCCTAGCCATAAGAATCTAAAAAAGAAAAGAGTCTTTACATAACATAGGATCAAAGTTATTGTCCTCTGAGTTAAGGACTCATAAATCCTGCTTCAAGAGATAATACTAGCCATGTGGAGGAGGATGATGATCAAGTGGGGCTCTATACATAGTAACATTATGTAGGTATAGAGTATGCTTAGTATGTCTGAATCTGCTAAGTATGTAGGATGTAATTCTTTAAGAGATAAGAAACAAAGTCAAAATGCATAATTAGGCAATGGATGAGCATATAACAATATAACATGCATGAATGATGCTTGAAGTAAACATGCTTATATAGAAAATATTACATGTGTATTGAGAGACCATCATTATAGATTCCAAGGCCTACCACCATCTTGGAGAGGCAATTGAGGTATCAACCCCTCAATTGGTTAATGGTTTTCACACCCTACCATCCATCGTGATTGAGGTATCGACCCCTCAATTAGTTAATAGTTGTCACACCCTACCATCCATTGATTGAGGTATCAACCCCTCAATTGGTTGATAGTTGTCACACCCTACCATCCATGGTGACTAAGGTATCAACCCCTTAATTGGTTGATGGTAGTCAAACCCTACAACCCATGGTAATTGAGGTATAGCACCCCCTCAACAAAGTATGGTCAAATACTACATACACTTTTCTTGAAATCATCAAATATATAGATTACTTTCATCATCATGAAGTCACTTGGCTCATAGACCATGCAATAGATCATCAATAACTCAAGAACCCTAAGCTGGACATTTTATCAAACACTTGGCGAGTGTGTAATGCTAGTTTAAAATCATGCAATTCAAGAGCGAAATCATGTAAGAAAACTTAATGTAAATCAACCCCCAAACACTTAGCAACTTCCTCATGAAATATATATTGAAACCCTTCATCAATTATCACAATATATCATAGGTTCATGGCTCAAAATATGCTTAAATAGTCACACTTTTATAAACTCCCAACATAGTTCATAATTAATTCATAATAAGAAATGTCATAGATAAATCCACTTGAAATCATGCAATTTACTTAAAAAAGAAGTTGGGCACCATGGGTGAAAGGACCCAATAGTTAAAACCCACATTCCTCAACTTTGGAGGATTCCTTGATGAAGATTTGAATGATAACTTGAATCTTGAATGAATTTCTTAACATCCGAAATGAGTTTGGGACACTTGATTTTAAGTGAAATATTTGGCTAAGTGTTAGAGAGGGTTTTGGGGAATGTCAATGATATGGGGTTGAAAACTAACTAAGTATAGGTGTTTTAATGCATAGGAAAGCATAGGTCCAAGATACAAAGGCATTGGACTGAACAAGAAATAATTGGTAACATTTAACATTAGTCTACACCTTGGCCGCGTCGTGCTAGGGGCGCGAATCGACACTGAATAAGGAATTTTTGGGAAAATGAAATTTTGATATAGTTGCTCTAAAATTAGGTTTAGACCAATTTCCCACTCAATTTTGCAACCTGATCATGAATATGAAGTCGGATTTTAGACAAATTTTGAGATATATGAAATTATGAATATAGAAATTTTTGAGGCACATTTTTGAGCACTTTTTGGGGTATTTCAAGTTTGAAATACTGGTTTACGAAATCTACTTATGATTCAATGTTTTCACTATATCTCGTAAAGGTGCTTTCGTAAAATCCTTGTGCAAATCAACTCAATTAATGTTTTGCATTCCAAATGTTAATTATTGGGACAAACCAAGGTTCGTATATATTTATGTTTTAGGTACTATGGCCCTGAAATCCAAATGCGCTGAGATTTCGATTAGGAAGAGGATGCTCATGGATGAGCCTTCGGATGATGAGTAGACCACTCAATTGAGTGGTTCACTAGAGGTCCTAGATGTTATAGTAGACCTAGAGGCTGTTATACCATAGACTAGAGTCGTTGCCAGAGCTGGGCACACTCAGACTCCTTTTGCCCACACTTCCCAGACTGAGGAGGGAGGTAACAACAAGAGCAGTTTTCCACAAATGACTCCATCTGAAGAGTAGTCCAATTTTGAGGTAGGCTCTGATGGCAAATCAGAGGCATAGTCCTCCACCGTAGCCCAATCATCATCATCTACATTGGATGCTCTCATTAGCTAGTGGTGAGTCAATGGTATGAGGGAGATCTACACAGAAGGCATGCATCAGAGAGAGTGTGGCATGCTAGTGCAGAAAATTTACAAGGAGCCTAGACTCATCGTTGATAAAATCAATTATGTCCCTAGCCTCTAGTACACGATGATCAGATATGGGCTCAAGGGGTTGACCGGATCTCTTAAATGATGCTCTCCGACTATAGTAAGGGTGTTCTATGGTTCTTACCTAGCCATCATCCAGCCTACTCTTCCCAAGGGGATGAAGACCCTCGTTCAGCCCAGATTGACCATGATGAGAGTGAGGGGTCAACGGGTGGATATATCTGAGGCCCTATCCGCCATATTTCATTTAGACCTACGTTTCCTCCTGCCAAATCCACAATAGATTCAACTACAGGGTGGAGCACACGAGGGACCCATTAGTGATAAAGGATCCTAAGAAAAAATCCATATTGGTGAGATGGGTGGCTAGATATATTATAGAGCAGGTTCCAAAACCTACTTCGGTCACTACTCATTGGGAGCCGATCACAAAGGCTTCCCTTTGCTTTCCTACTAAGTTTTAGTGGGCAGTTATTCGTTCACACATCTGGCTAACACTTACTGGTAATACTATAACGCCAAAGCGTGTCATTTTGGTTGGCAGCATCTTATCTAGCTATGAGATTGACTGGGCCTGCATTATTACTGAGCAAATTCATGAGACTGTACTAAAGAGATCCACCTCTATCTCGTTCCCACACTTGATTTACAGGCTTTGTCTATAGTTGAGGGTGGAGATACTACATCAGTTGGACTAGATAAGTGAGACCCAATGCACATTGGATCCCAACCTGATTAAGCCTAAAGATAACCTAGTGGCACTCTTGCGAGCACAGCCTCAACCTATGCCTAATATGTTCACAGCAATGGCACCACTTGAGGGTTCTAAGACTGCCAGTACTACTATTGTTTCTAATTCTGAGGAGAGGACCCAATAGCCTGAGGTAGTTAAGGAGAGTGGGCCTACTATTGGTGTTCCTGCACCACACGCCACTACTTCACAACCTACTACCACTATTGGTGCATCTATGCATGCCTTGGCATGGAGACTATCACATGCTGAGTCATAGTTAGAACAACTTGCTGATTAAATAAAGCCATGGTCTAGTAGGCAATAGCAAACTCAAAGGGTTGGAGTTAGGCATTCATGGTCTTTACTATCTAGGATCGTATTTCTATCGTGGATGCCCACATTGACACCTTTGATTAGATGGTATATTAGAGACTGGATGAGGCTCGACCATCAAATTTGTCAGCTATGCAGACGGAGATCCGGTAGCTCCAAGTTTACTTGAAGCAACAGTAGTGGCATCGGTTGTACTATAATTGACTATACCTTTGGTATCGATAATTGATTTATTTTCTCCTGAGGAGCCTACCCAGGTTGCACTACAACTGACTATACCTTCGGTGTCGATAGTTGATTTATTTGCTCCTGAGGAACCTACCCTGTCTTCCCTTGGGAAGAGACCTTGCACAAATGAGAATCGGAGGGAGATACATATACGTGGAAAGATGAAATCGAGATATGAGGAGAAGATAATACATGAGGAGGATATGAGACAAGTTCTAATGATAGAGCAGGTGAGAGGTGCTAGCCCCTCCGGATAGAGTACCATCAGTGAGCAGACCACCCAATAGGAGGAGGGTAGCAAGACTCATCCATAGACTAGCACTTAGGTACTCAAGTATGTCTTTTGACCCATTATGTTATGTCTTTATTTTGTGCAATAGGGACATTCAGTAGAGGGCAAACATAGAAAGTAACCTATCCCTGTAGTTCCGAAGACAGGAATTGGGTAGTAGGGAGCGGCACCCTTAGATCCGCTTTGACCTGCTAGCGACCCCTTTTAAAGGAGAACCAGAAGAGCCACCCACGAGCACCAAAGTGACTAGAAGTGTCCATCAACCCCAAGAAAAAGATAAGCCAAAAAGGATCCCATCCTGATAGATGAGCTGCTCCCTCCCCCAAGCTATTTCGCCCATTTCGTCAAGATAAACTAGGCGGATCTTGTCGATCAAAAAAATAAGTAAATTTGGATTTTCAAGCACAAGTGTGTTGTTAAAAAAATAAAATGGATTCAAGTAGAGTTTCCTCAAACGTATCAATAAGCTAAGTAGACTCCCTTAATGTCTCTAGATCAACATCTTTTCATCTTTTTCGATAAGGTGTGGGTAGTTATAGGTCTTAGTGAAGTTTGAGTAGCTTGGCTCATAACTAACCCAATTTTTTATCCTGAGGTTTTCCTGCCTGTGTGTTTGTTCCTTATGGATATTTACTTTCTGTTGAACTAACATGTTTAGGATTTTTAGAAAGAATTTATAGCATAGACTACCAACACTTGTGGTATATATCATGTTTTTAGTTTTGTTTGAAAAATGATACCCACCAAAAATTTTGATTAGTAGTTAAATATCAACCATGCATATTTAGGTGTTTGACAATATCTTTTCTGATAAGTGAGGATATATTGAGATAAAAAGCATGATGTGTGAGTCTTTTATTGATAATATATGTAGTGCTATGTGATTGTGAGCAAAATTTTATAAATTCATATGTTTTGTACTAATTAATAACTTGTCGTGCTACTATAAGTTAGATTGTAGATTAATTGAATTAGGAAAAGATCTTATGCCATTTTTCTTAACTAAATCCAATTTAGCCTAAAAATGACCAACCAAATTGATGATTTATCCCTTCTTCCTAATGTTTGGGCCTAAGATAGACTAACTAAATTAATGATATATCCCTTATTTCTAATGTCTATGCCTAACATGTACCTATTCTTTGAAAATACCTGATTAACCTAGCCTTGTTAGTTGTAAAATCCTTAAATTGACCCTTTTCTTTCTTTGAATATTATGTACCTTAACTGAGACAAAAAACCCAAGTTGAGGTTGGCTACCTAAAGTGGCCTTGGTTTGGAGGATGGATATTGTGCACCACAGCATAGGCCAAAATCCTAAGTTGAGGGTGGCCGGTGTAAGTGTGAAACACAAAATTAAGCACATGAGTTAGGAATATAGAGAAAAAAAAGAAACATGTACCGGGTGAAAGAAAAAAATAAGTGATGCCTTAGTTGTAACATAAAAAGCAAAGTGAAGTACAAAAGCAAGGCAAAAGGCTGAAAAACTAAAAGGAAGCACCCAGAAAAGCTTGAAATTGGAAAAAGGGAGAATAACGTGAAAAAATAACAGAGTTGCTCGGGCAAAAGTGTAGAAAAACGTAGTCTCAAGAAGGGCCTGTAGTCACTATATTCTTGTAATATCATACAAAAGCCCCTGAGGATATGTTGTAAGCTTAGAAAGTTCTAAAGTGATCCTAGTCCAGTTAGTTGAAGGTTTGAGTCATGAATATAGGGAAAGCCTATGGTAGTAGTCATTCTGTATAAATATCTGATGTGATAGTCAGTGAATTTGCACATTCCCTTGCTAGACATGGAAATATGATTGAGTGTCAACCATGGGACTTCTTTCTTTGATGACACTTTCATTGCATTGTTAGTAATAGGTTTGCTCAGTGATTGTGGATTGTTGATAGAACCTTACTTGTCAAGGTTATGTTGTCACATGCACCTATTTGCATTGTTTTGCTAAATAGCTATCTAATCATGTTTTAAAAAGTTGGTACGGGTATTTAAGTCTGATAATTATGTTATGTATGCTATTAAGTTGAGGTCTGTGTGTTACTATATTGTGTATGTAGATTGAGTCAGTCGCTTGAGGACAAGCAATAATTTTAAGTTGAGGATGTTGATGTATTGCCAAAATAAAACACTTTTGATGCTTCAAACTTAGGATTTTATGTGTCTTTAATGCAATTTAGTGGGTTTTGTGTGATTTTGTGTTTATCTTTGTAGGATTACAGGTTGGCCATGATTTTGGGGAAACTTACAGAAGGTTTTGCAGATTTGCCATTATACGTGACACCTCACAGGCCATAGGCCATTCTACAAGTCATAGGGTGGTTCGGTATGGAATTCTAGTGAGGGGGAAAGTTTCTAAAGTTAATTCTATTAACAAGTAGATGAGCTGTAGATTAGTTTATGAGTCACAGAAGATGTTTCGCACCCTGAGGTTTAGAGAATTAAGATTTTTTGAAGTTCATCAGACAAGACCCCTTTACGGGTCATAGACTATTTCATGAGTCATAAAGGGATGTGATAAAGCGGAAGTCTAGTTTTCCAACAACAATATACAAGACTCCGATTACGAGGGCCATAAACTTTAATAGGGGTTGTAAGGAGCTTTCGTGAGGAGTGTCGACCACTTCTCCCAATTTATTTCAAATTTGAACTTTAATTATTATAAATAGGTCTGTTAGGTTATTTTTCAAAAGTTCTCATTAGTTTTGATAAGTTTTCACCTATTATGTAGAGAACTCAATATTTTTAAAGAGAAAATTGTAAGAGATTCTTTAAGATCACTGTCGTTGAATTTGATCTTAAAACTTGTGATTCTTATTGACATTGGATTGCTTGTTCTTAAATATATTGTGTAAGTGTTTAGTTATGTCTTATCAATTTATAATCTTTATGTCTAAACATAGCATGAGTAGGTATATCTACCACTAGGGTTGTGGGAATCATTAAGAACTAACAAAGTAAAATTGAATGATTCACAATTCTTGAAAGGTGTATATGCATGTATTAATTAACTCTCTTCATTTTGCATGTTCTCTACTGTTGGCCAACATTAGAATTCACCTACTGTTGCTGACTATACCAAGGTAGTAATGAATAAGAAAAAAGATTAATTAACATGCTTCAATTGATGTGCTCTCATCTAATCAACCAAACTGGGCCAAGGGAAAGTTGTACTGGCGCTAATAAGTAATGGTTAGTAATTCACACTATGGAGATCGGCCAAGTCGCATAGTGAAATTCAAATCTCACCTTTGACCAAAGGGCTTGATGAACTTAAATTACCATCCTACATGCTATATACTAGACAAGAATTATGTATTCGGTGGTACCGATTTTGGAAATCATGGAGAACATAATACACTACTTGCGCTTAGTTATTGACTTCTCTCTTGCGATAGTTAGTTAGTTTACTTTTCTCATTGATTATTTCAACCATGTCCTTTTTCAGGAATTGAGTTGGTTAATCACTTGGATTCCAAACTAGTGAATTATATCTTGACAGCGACCTCTTTATCCTCTAAAAAGAGGTGTAACTTGGGCGACATCATGAATCAATCACGTATCCAAAATTCACTACATTTGAATATAATTTTGGTTTGAGTATTAGATATCAATTTACCTTGAGAGTCTAGTATCTATAGTTTTACAAACCAATCATCACAATAATAATGAAGGAGACGAAAGCTTAGTTGACATAATTGTGTACGTAATGACTTGCAAGATTTCCACATAAACAAGATCAAATCCAGATGTTATGACCCAAACTTAGGGCCTTGGACATGACATGGCGAATAGGGAACTCAAAGGGATCCAAACAAGCCTCCTAGCATATCAATCACACATCCTTAGTTGCAGAAGCAAAATAAACATTTCAAGATATAATGAAAAGGGAAATGGGACTAAGGTAAGTCTTGATATTCATAAAAGCAATAAAAGAGTCAAGCTCATACCATAAATACATCATAGTATCAAAGAATACCTCTAACTTAAAATGGAGTGAGGGCCAAGACACTCTCTAGGCTCACCCTCACAATAACAAGTATTCAACATAAAAGAGAAGTTTCAACATAGAAAGAGTAATATAGCTATTGTCCTCAGACTAGAGGACTCACCAATGCTTTTCTCTGAAGTGTCGAACTAGCCACGTAAAGGATCATCAAAAGGAGCTCCGGTCCATACATGGTAAATTCATGTAGGCATAGAGTATGCATTAGTACATTTGAATGTACTAAGTATGCGGGGTGCAATATAACAAAGATATAAGTTAATATATTCAAAATGCATAATCATAAGCAATGGATATACATAATCTCAATATGGTTGTTTGCAATAAATTTTAATGTGATAGAAAATAAATTGAAATCACTAATAAAATGTGAAGAAACAGAATTTTATTGATAAATAATGTGCGTAAAATTTTTTTTCTCCCTTGATTCATCTCTCACAAGATTTGTCCATAATTCGAGGGTCGTTAGTGGCGTATTTATCGAACATAGGATGAATTTGACCTCCTTGACCCAAATTTTGATCTCTTGGTAGATATCCCCAGGACTTAAGATATATTTGAGATGCCTTTTCAAGGGAATATAATACCCTTTATGTAGGCATAAATTAGGTTTAAGGTTGAGTAGCTTCTAAGAAACCTAATTGAAATAGGACTAATTTCATAGTCCTACAAAATTTCAATGTCTGCAAATGCCCCTGCTTCAAGGCTTGTCAAAATGTAGACTTGATGATACTCTACGACGATCCTTGAAGTACTCATGGTTTTGTAGCTTTAGATTTGCAGATTTAATTTATGTGAGAAGAGATAAAGGGTAAATTTGGTCCCACTAGGTGTGCCAGTTTGCTTACAACAAATTTTAATGTGATGGAAAATAAATTAAAATCACAAATAAAATATTAAGAAATAGAATTTTATTTATAAATAATATTAGTACAAATCTATTTCTCCCTTGATTCTTCTCTCACAAGATTTCTAATTGATTCGACGACCGTTATTAGTATATTTCTCAAAAATTGGATGATCTTGACCTCCTTGCCCCATATTTTGATATCTTAGTAAATATCCCCAGGATTTATGGGATATTTGAGATATATAATACCATTTTTATAGGAATGAATTAGGGCTTAAGGTTGATTAACCTCCAAGAAACTTGACTGAAATAGGACTAATTTAGTAGAGTCTTACAAAATTTCAATATCTACAATGGCATGCATGATTAATGTTTGTAATAAAACATGCTTTTAAATAATTCAACTTGCATAATATGCCATACATATGTGACAAAAGACCTTAACTGACATAAGTAAGACCAAGCAAGCTACAACATTGAATCCCGATCGTTACCCCTTATTGGTAAATAGGTTGTTTACCTACTAACATAAACCATACTTCACCTTACGGGAATATAACCCATTTCGTATGAATTAACCTTCCTTACGGGAACATGACCCACTACGAAAAGTATTTCATGATAAAGTGCACTAGATGGATCCACTAGTATAACAAGGGTTATAATAATAATTCTATAGTGGCACATAGTTTTAGGAAAGGAGTATGGACCCTTGATGATAATCCACAATGACATCTAATCCATCAGTGTTAAATCTAATCCGATGGAATCCTTGAAATAATCATACTTTAATCATAACACGAATAGCTTGTAAGAACATTACTTAAGTAGCTCATCAACATGCTTAACATCTAATAGTGAACCTAACTTGAGCATGAGAATAGATTATAATCATATATTAAGCCTTGTTTAACATGAATGGCTCACATGAGGTAAAAATCTTGAAATAAGGCTTAACTTGATGCTTGTAACATTAAAGATACTTTTCATGGATTCAGTACATGTTTGAGAGCCCTTAATCATCATAAAGTCACTTGACTTCTAAATCATGTAATAGATCACCAATAGCTTGAGAATTCTTGTCTTGTCATTTTAGCAAACACATGATATTTGTTCAAAATCATGCAACTCAAGAGTGAAATAAGATGAGTAAACTCAATGCAAATCAACCTACCAACACAGTAGTAAAACACCATGTAGGGTACCTTAAAATCCATCGTAAAAGCTCTTAATAGCTCATAATTTCATAGCTCCAAACATGCATCTTCTCAATAGACATAATCAATTTATGGAATAAGCTTCAAATAGACATTCATGCATAATCAGTCAATACTTGGTAAAACACCAACATGATTTATGTTCATAATTCATAATAAGTGATACCCATAAGTAATACAACTTGAAAACATGCAAGTTTCATAAAAAGAGAAGGTTGATCTCCATGGGTGGAAGGACCCATGGATGAAGACCTACATACCTCAAACCTTGAATTACTTGAAATGAGTTGAAGTAGACTTAGATCTTGAAATGATTCCTTGAGTTCCAAAATTGAGCTTGAAATCCTTAGATATGAATGAGAGAATTGATAGAGTCTTAGGGAGGTATTTGAGAGGGTTTTGTGAGTTGTAGAGTTGCAAAATGGCTAAGTATGAGAGATTTCACGTTTAAGTGAGCATGGGACTATGACTACATTGCCCTTGGACAAAGTAGAAAAACAAAGGAAAATATCACACTGGTCCACATCCCTAGCATGATGTGGCCTAATCGCACCTGACAAAATACACTGCTTAACGCCCTTGGCATGTCACGACCAGGGTGCGAACAACCACTAGAATTCAAAAATTAGCAAAAACTAATTTTCACTACGGGTCCTCTATATCTTGTTTATATACATTTTTTCACTCAATTTTGCCCCGTGATCAAGAATATGAAGTTGGATTTTCAAAATCCCGCATGGAGTTTGAGATATATAAAAATTATGATTATGGGGCATTTCAAAGCATATGAGGGGCGTTTTAGTATCTTCCCCTTGGGAACATTCATCCTCGAATGTCCAAGAAACATGTGTAAAAGATGTAATTATAAAGATTTTAGCTTGACATGAATGCAACAAATGTACTCAAACATTAATTTCAAAAATCTCAACATGAATGTCAAAAATCACCATAAACTTGTTACCGAGAACATGAATGCATGCAAAATGACTTGAGGGCTAAAACTTAAGACTTTAAATCATAGATGGGACTTAAGTTCTTACCTTAAGCTTGAGTAAAGTGAAAGAGATGTGAGTATCACTTTCTCATGTCCACCTCAATTTTCCATGTGTAACTTTCAACTTTTTGATCCCTCCAAAGAACCATGACAGATACTACATCTTTGTTTCTCAATCTCTTCACTTGTCTATACAAAATGTACACTAGGACCTCCTCATTGGTCAAATTATTTTCTACAACACCAACAACCTCTAAGGCCACTATAGCACTTGGGTCACCTACACACTCTCTCAACAAAGACACATGGAAGTCTGGAGGAACCATATTCATCTCCATAGTCAACTCCAACTCATATGAAACCTTACCAACTCTCCTCAAAACTTTATAAGGACCCAAAAACGTTAGGCTCAATTTTACTTTCTTGACCAACCGGACCACACCCTTCATGTGAGACATTCACGTAAACCTAATCACTAACCTTATACACAAGATCTCTTCTTCTCACATCGAAGTAGGACTTCTATCTAACTTGGGCTATCTTCAACCTCTCCCTTATCAACCTCACCTTCTCCAAAGCTTTCATAACAAAATCCAGACAAAGTAAGGGCATCTCCCTAATGTTAAACTACCCAATCGGGGATCTACAACGCCTACTATGCAAGGCTTCAAAGAGAGCCATACTAATGCTTGAGTAGTAGCTATTGTTGAAAGCAAACTAAATAAGTGGAAGATGTTCATCCTAACTACCCTTCAACTCCAAAACACAAGCTCTAAGCATATCCTTAAGAGTTTGGATATTGTTTTGGCTGGGCCATTAGTTTGAGAATGAAATGTCATGTTAAGCTTGACCATGGTACCAAGAACTCTTTTGGAAGGACATCCAAAAATGAAAAGTGAATTGAGCACCATGATCTGAAATAATAGAGAAGTGTAACCCATACAATCTAACCAACTCATGAATATACAACTTGGCATAATCTTCGACACCATAAGCGGTTATGACTAGGAGAAAGTGAGTCAACTTTTTCATTCTATCCACAACAACCCAAATAGAGTTACACTGTCTCCTAGTCTTAGGCATTCTAACTACAAAATTCATATTGATCTCTTCACACTTCAAAGTAGCAATCTCTGTGTCTTGGACTAAGCCACCTGAAATTTTGTATTCATCTTTCACTTGTTTATAATTGTGACATTCTGATATGAACTTAGCAATATCCATCTTCATAATACCCTACCGATACACCTCTCTCAAGTCTGTATATATCTTTGTGGAATCGAGGTGAATAAAATAAGATGACTTATGGCCCTCCGTCAGGTTCAACTCTTTCAAGTCATCAACATTAGGCATATACAACATACCTTGAGACATAAAGGCACCATCTCACCCTTGGGAGAAAACCTCCACTTTACCATCCTTAACCAAGGCCTTAAACTCTAGCAAGGCGGGGTCAAGATCTTATCTTTACTTTATTTTCTCAATCAAAGAAGATTTAGGACCATCAACAATCACAACACCACCATTTTCAACTTCGTCCAACCTAGCCCCCAACCTAGCCAACTGGTGAACTTCTCTAGCCACCTCTTTGCCACCATCATCATTATGATCAAGACTACCCATGGACACTCTAATTAGATCATCAACTACAGCAATAGCTTTGTCGGGATAATAATGCATACTTATATCATAATCTTTAAGGAGCTCAAACCACCTTCTTTGTCTCAAGTTAAGATCTTTTTGTGTGAACACATATTGAAGATGATTGTGGTTAGTAAACAAAACAACATGAACTCCATATAAGTAGTGATACCAAATTTTCAAAGCAAACATCACGATTTCCAATGCAAGTTCATGGGTGGGATAATTTCGCTCATGAACCTTAAGATATCTAGTGGCATATGCTACCACCTTTCTTTTTTGCATCAAAACACACCCCACAACAATTCTTGAGGCATCCCAATATACCACAAACCCTTCCAACCATTCCAATAGAGCCAACATAGGAAACGAGACAAGCTTATATTTCAAAGTTTGAAAACTCTTTTTCACATTCATTGGTCCACACGAATGTTGCCTTCTTTTGGGTCAACTTTGTCATGGATAACCAATAGAAGAAAAGCAATTCACAAACCTCTTGTAGTAACCCGCTAAACCCAAGAAACTCCTAATATCCAATGGAGTCAAGGGTCTAATCCAATTTTTAACCCACTTTAGTGCCATCACCCGACACCATATGTCCTAGAAAAACAACCTCGTTTGAAAAAATTCACACTTTTCATATTTACCAAACAACCTCTCATCACTCAAGATTTGCAACACTATCCTAATGGGATTCACATGCTCTTCCTAACTAGGAGATTAAATTAATATATCATCAATAAAGACCACTATAACCATGTCATGGTAGGGTTTAAAGACCCTATTCATGAGATCCATAAATATAGCTGGTGCATTAGTCAACCGAAAAGACATAACCACAAACTCAAAATGCCCATACCTAGTCCAAAAGTCCATCTTGGGAATATCACACTTCCTTGCCTTCACTTGGTAGTTTTCGGACCGAAGATCAATCTTAAAAAAGTGACTAGCCCCTTGTAGTTGATCTAAAAGGTTATCAATCCTTGGTAGAGGTTATTTGTTTTTTATGATAACAATATTAAGTTGCATGTAATCTATGCATATTCTAAGAGAATCATCCTTCTTCTTAACAAACAACACAAGTGCACCCAAACATGACTTACTAGGCCTTATGAAACCTTTCTCCAACAAATCCCTTAATTGATCCTTCAGCTCCTTAATTTCGATAAGGGCAATATGGTAAGTGGGAATGGAAATGGGATGTCTATCAAGAAGGAGGTCTATACAAAAGTCTATTTTCCTTTAGGCGGGAACACCAGGAAGCTCATCGGGAAAGACATCAAGAAGCTTGTTGACCACCGGAACTGACTCAATAGGAAGGAGCTTAGATTCAACTTCCTTAACCCTCACATATTGATAAACGTATCCCTTAGAAAATCAACTTTTGGGATTTAAGACCATAAATAAACCTACCTTTGACATCCACACTAAGACTTTCCCACTCAAGGACGAGCTTATTAGGGAATTAGAATTTAACCTTAGGGGATCTACAATCAAAGGAATAATAATATGCATTTAGCCAATCCATTCCCAGAATCATATCCAAATCTACCATATCTAACTCAACAAAATCACAAGGAAAGACTTTATGCAATATGAACACGGGATAATTTCTATAGACTCTTTCAGCAACAATGGACTCTCCAATAGGGGTAGATACTTCATAAGGTTCACACAATAATTTGGGATTCACAAGAAGCATTTTAGCAACAAAGGGAGTAATGAAAGAAAAAGTGGCACTAAGATCTATCAATGCATATACATTATAATCAAAAACCTTTAACACACCATTAGCCACATCGGGCACATCCTCCACTCCTTGCCTTCCTTACAGACCATAGAACCTGTTTTGCCTTGGATCACCCCCTTGTTGACCACCCTTTGCCCTTTGACTCGCACTAGCACCTTTGCCTTGAGGATGACCATCTCTACCTTTGTTTTGAGCATGAGGACAATCAATAATCTTATGACCCATTTCATCATAACTAAAGCAAGCATTGGAGTTCTTCATACATGGGCCACTATGTTCTTTCCTGCCCCTTTGGCATTTAGGATTAGACCCTCCACCACTACCACCTTGGAATCATGGGTTATCATTAGCAAGTCTCTTGTTAGAAGCATCAGAAGACTCTTGGCCTTGGAACTTGTGGCCTTGAGGACATTAGTCACCCTTAGAACCTTGGGAACCACCCTCAAATCGAGCCCTTTTGCACTAACCACTTTTCCCCTTTCTAAGCTTTTCCCCTCCTAGTTGCTCAGCATATGTCATGAGCTAAGAAAAATCCATATCACTTAATAGCATAGTGGTATGACACATTCATTAACCAAGTCAGACACTCTTGACACAAATTTATACATTCTAGCTCTAGGGTCGGCCACCAAATATGGAGCATACTTGGAAAGCTTGTTAAACTTAAGGGCATACTCCCTCATACTCATGGAACCTTATTTAAGATTCATAAACTCTATCATATTAGCCTCTCTTAGATTGATAGGAAAGAATCGGTTGAGGAACGTGGCTTTGAACTCCTCCCAAGGATTGACATCATCATCTCTCCTCTCCAATTTTAAAACGAACCCAAAAAGTTCTCAAAATGCCTGAAATTTTAAATTCAATATATCTCAAGATATGTATGAGATATCGAAAAGCTTACTTCATATTCTTGTTCATAGGGTCAAAATTAATGGTAGAAGTGTATAACTCCTATTTAAGAGTGAATGATTAGCAATTTCATTTTTAGTAATTTTTTTAATCTAGAATCGATCCGCGATAGTGCTGCGATGCGTCGCTATCATGGACATGTATTAGTTTGGCCTCCACAACAGGCTCACATCATGGACCAAATGTGGAACTGTGTATTTTGTTGCCAGTGATTTTTATCTTGATGCAAGGGTTTTGGGCATTGGGCCTAAGTGTTCCCAAACATGGTTTTATCTATAGATATCCATATTTTACCCTCATATCACACTAAAAATTCCCCAATACTCACTCCAACACATAGCCATATTTTTCACTCCTAAATTCAAGTCTCAAAACCCTCGTCCAGAACTAAGTATTTCATTCAAGCTTCAAGCCTCTATTTTCAATCTTCATCAAGAACTTCTTCAAAGCTAAGGTGTGTGGGTTTTAGCCATTGTGTTCCTTCACCTATAGTGCCCTAACCTTCTTTCTATCAATTGGCATGATCTAACGTTGATTTTAGAATTAGGTTTACTCGTATAAGCATGTCCATGAACTATGTTAAAGCTATGTAAAGTTGTGACTGTTTTGCTATGTCTTGTGCTATAAATCTTGGATCTATTGTAAGATTTTATGAAGGGCTTCAATGTATGTTGCTTGAGGGTGTTGCAAGGGCTTGATTGATGGTTTCAAAAAAGATTTTATTGCATGATTTTATCTCTATATTTCATTATTTATAGTAGCATTTCACACCCTCTAAATGTTTGATAAAATGTCCAGATGTGGTTTCTTGAGGAATTGAAGGTCCAAAGCATGAGATATGATATGATTAATGTTATGATGATGAAAGAAGCTTATCTATATGATATAACCTATATAAAGTGTAGAATCAGACCATTCACGATATAGGGGGACTAAGAGCCCAAATAAATATGTCAAGGGTTTGTACCTTGATAACTGGGGTAGGGGTTTGTACTCATCAACAATGTGAGGGGTTTGTACTTCGTCAACAGAGTGATAAGGTGAAATTATAATCAACCATATGAGATGTTTGTACCATACTGTCATGACCCAAATTAGGGCCTAGACATGACACGATTAATGGGGAGTTCGAAAGGTCCCCAATCATGCCTCTTAACTTGTCATTATACATCATTGGTTGCAGAAGCATGTAAAAAGGTATAAATTAAGAATAAGTGGAAAGGGACTAAGGGATAGCTTGTAAAACATCAGCATCTAGAGTGAAAGTGTCTAAGCTCAAATCATTGATACATAACTTATCAAACAAGAACCTCTAAATACATAGATAAGAACGGGGCCCAAGAAAGGTAACCCGGCTCTCCCTCATAGTCAAAATGAATATAAAGTAAAGTGTCTCAATACAAGATAGTAGAACATAGACCAATGTCCTCGAATGGAGGACTCACTAACTAGCTTAAGTAGCACCGAACTATCCATGTGGAGGAGCAGGATACTTAGCCATATTTTTACTCCAAATTTCAAGATTCAAAACCGTCATCCAGAACTAAGGATTTTCTTCAAGTTTCAAGCCTCCATTTTAAAAGTTCACCAAGAACTTCTCCAAAGCTAAGGTATGTGGTGTTAAACCATTGTGTTCTTACATCCATGTTGCTTAAGCCTTCTTTTTACTAATAATACATGATTTCTTGTTGATTTCACATGGTCTTATATATTAAGAAATTTACAGCACAGTGATTTTAGTTCATGAAAGTATGGTTTTTGAGCATGTTTTGAGCTCTAAAGCTTGGATCTAATGTTGGAGTTGATTAGGAATTTTGATGTAAATGTCTTGGGGGTATTTTAAGGTGTTGATTGATAGTTTTACTATAGATTTGTTGCATGATTGTATCCCCAAATTGCATGGTATTTCACCCCTATTACATACCTCCAAGGTGTTTGATAAAATGTCCGGTTATATTTTCTTGAGGAATTGAAAGTCCAAAGCATGAGATATAATATGATTGATGTTATAATGATGAAATGAGCTTATGTACATGATATATATTTTCTATATAATGTGTTATACTATACCATGCCCGATCAGGGGGTATAGGAGCCCGTATAACCATATGAGGGTTATATACCTTACCACTAGGGTGCCAGGTATGAATAGCATCAACCATGTGAGGGGTGTAGTGCCTTGCCACTAGGGTGTCCAGGTGTGAATGACATCAACCATGTGAGGGGTGTAGTACCTTACCACCAGGGTGTCCAGGTGTGAATGGCACCTCCCAATCATAGTTGGGATTCTAGCTTGGTCTTTTCTACACATATTATATCTTATATGAGCATGAGTTATTGAAAAAATGTTTTACTTATGCACTGACCATAAATGTCATATTCTTATACTATGCCCATTGTCTATGTTTATGCATTTTGCCGATGATGTCTATCTCTTGTTGCATTGCATCCCACATGCTTAGCACATTTAAACATACTAATGTATATTCTTGCCTACATGATATCACCATGTAGGGACTAGCGCTCAAATTGATCATCCTCCTCCTCCACGTGGCTAGTCAGTGTTATTCCAAGCTTGTTGGTGAGTCCTCTATTTCGGGGATCTTAGCTTATGTTGCTATTATCCATGTATTGAGACACTTTCTTATGTTCTATTTTGACTATGAGGCAGATCCTTATTACCTTGTCTTGGCCCCTACTCTATCTATGTATTTATAGGTGTTTTTTGCGAAAGTTGTGTAATTATGATATGAGCTATGACTCCTTGTCTTTGGTGTTGATGTTTTGACAAGCTATCCCTTAGCCCCATTGCCCCTTATGCTTGTCTTATATCTTTTACATACGTCTAAGACCAATGATATGTAATGATAAGTTGAGAGGCTTATTTGGGGTTCTTTTGGGTTCCCCATTCGCTATGTCACGTCTAGGCCCTAGTCTTGGATCATGACAAACATGGTATTAGAGCACTAGGTTGATAGATCCTCAGAGTCCAATGCATCACATAGAATAGATTTCTATTCATGGTTATGAAGTGCTCCGCGACTATGAGTAGGAGGCTATGAGGTATTTAGGAAATGTTTCCCTTTTTCATGTTCTAAATAGTTCTATAGAGTTGTGGTAAGTTTTTCTCCCACCTAATAATTTTTCTTTGCTATGTTATATCATGCCAAACACTAGAGGATAATGGGCTTAAACTCCCGAGGAGCAACCTAGAGCTTCGAGATGTTCTTACTATACTTGCCCAAGTGGAGCCCAACCAGGTCCAACAAGGGGCCCAAGCCCCTCTTGCTAATACCCCGGGAGCTCGGGTAAGAAACTTTATTAGGATGAATCCTCTGCTTTTCCATGGTCAAAGTGGATGAAGACCTATAAGAGTTCATTGACGAGGTCTACAAAATCTTGAATACCATGGATGTTGGGCCAAATGAAATGGCAGAGTTTGGGGCATACCAACTCAAAGGGGTAGCCCAAATTTGGTATGAGTAAAGGAAGAGTGAGAAGGGGATTAGTAATGTGGTGCTTTATGAGGAGTTCAAACTGGCCTTCCTTAATCGGTTTTTCCCTCTTGAGCTTAGAGAGGTAAAGTTGATAGAGTTTATGAACTTGAAAGAAGGTGCTTTGAGTGTAAGGGAGTATGCCCTCAAATTTAATCAACTTTTAAAGTATGGTCCTCACTTGGTGGACCGACCCTAGGTCAAGGACGGACAAGTTTGTTATGGGGGGTTTTCGACTTGGTAAGTGAAGAATGTTAATTTGCCTTGTTAATTAGTGATATGGACTTGTCTCGGTTGATTACTTATGCTGAGCAAATGGAGGAAGAAAAGTTGAGAAAAAATAAGTGTTATGAGGCCAAGATGGCATGTTCTGAAGGTAGGTTTCAATAGGGTTCTAGATATCATCAAGGCCAAGGGCCTCCTCATGCTACTAATAGGAGGTTTGCCGATGACTTCCTTAGGTCTCAAGGTATAGGTGGAATAGATCCTAAAGATGTGTGTACTATATATGGAAAGAATCACAAGAAACTATGTTTGAAGGGTTCTAATGCATGTTTTGAAATATCCAGAGCTTGGTCACAAGAGGGTGGATTGTCCAAGAAACCGTGGAAAGGTTTTGGGTGAAGTATGGTTATATTGGGTAGAGTTGGTTCTTAAGATGGTGTCCCAAGGCACAACTGTTTTTATGCTCTACATAGGAGGCAGGGGGTGAGTGAAGTACCCGATGTTGTTATTGGTATGTTAAAAATCTTTGACTTTGATGTGTATGCCTTGATTGATCCGAGTGCCACTCTTTCCTTTGTTACTCCTCTTATTACTAAAAGTTCTATGTTATTCCTGGGTTGTTGCATCAGTCATATGAAGTGTCTACTCCTATTGGTGCCTCTAATGTTGTTAGAAACGTTCGTCGAATTTGTCCTATTTGCATCTTAAATAAGTTGTTGCCTTGTGATCCTGTTGAATTCAACATGGTGGACTTTGATGTCATTCGTGAGATGGGTAGGTTGCATGCGTACTATGCTTCCATTGATTTTAGAACCTATAGGGTTAAGTTTCAATTTTCAAATGAACCCGTCCTTGAGTTGAAAAGTCAAGATATGGTGGTCAAGGGTAGATTCATTTCATCCATTAAAGCACATAAGTTGATTTCTAGAGGGTGTTTGTATAATCTTGTGAGGGTTAAAGATGTGCAGTCCAAGGTCACTTCCATTGAGTTAGTTCCTATTGTAAATGCGTTTCTTGATGTCTACCCGAATGACCTTCCTAGTTTCCCTCCCTAAAAGGGGATAGACTTTGGCATAGATCTTCTTACCGATACTCAACCTATCTTTGTTCTCCCTTACTGTATGGCCCTAACGGAGTTGAAGGAATTAAAGGAATAATTGAAAGATTTGTTGGAAAAAGGATTTATTAGACCTAGTCAATCACCTTAGGGTGCTCCCGTGTCTTTTACAAGTTGTAGAGGGGTATCATAGAATTGAAGTCCAAAATTCTAACAGCTGAGTGAGAGACCTCGATTTCGGTATGTAGAAGTCAATACGAGTCATAAGGTACCATTTATATTGTGTGGCAACCAATTCTCCTATTTTATTTAGGACATGAATTTTAATCATTATAAATAGGATTTTGAGGCTAGTTTATCAGTAGTTTTGCCTAGTACTCACAGTACTCAGTATTTTAAGAGAGAAAATTATAAGATCATATTGGAGAGTCTCTGAGAATACTTGTGATTTCATTCAATCTTTAAGCTTGTGATTTTCATTAAAGTCGAATTACTTGTTCTTAATTCTATTGTGTAACTATTTAATTATGTCTTAACAATTAATAATTCCTGCATCTACACATAGCATGAGTAGCTAAATTCATAACTAAGGTTGTGAGAACCATGAAGAACTAATAAAGTAAAATCGGATAATTTATAATTCTTGGAAGGTATATATGCATGTATTAATTAACTCTCTTTGTTTTGCATGTTTTCTACTAGTGGAAAACATTAGAACCCGCCTAGTTTTAGACTGGACCAAGGTAGTAATAAAAAGAAAAAAAAATTAACTAACAGGATTCGATTGATGTGTTCTCATCTAATCAACCAAACTGAGCCAAGGGGAGCGAAATGACCCAAAAAAGTGCCCAAAAATGTGCCTCGAAAGTGCCCAAAATCATAATTTTCATATATCTAAAAGTTCGTTGGTTATTTTAAAAATTCAACTTCATATTCTTATTTGAGGGGCAAAATTGAGTGGGGAGTGGGTTAACCCAAATTTTAGAGCAACCGTAGCAAAATCTGAAATATCAAAGTTGTAATTTCTAGTGTTAAATCTGCATTTAGGGTGCGACGTGCCCCAGTGTTTATTTGGTCATTTTTCTGTTTTTGGTCTAAGTCTTTGGGTCTTTGGCCTAAGCCTTCACATATGTGAAAATACCTATACTTAGCCTTATTTTACCCTCATATCAATCTAAACATTCCCTAATACACAGTAAAATACTTAGACTAGTTTTCCTCTCAAGATTCAAGTCCCAAAGCCCTCATCCAGATCTAAGGATTTCCTTCAATCTTCAAGTCTCCATTAAAGTCTTCTTCAAGAAATTCTCCAATGCTAAGGTATGTGGGTTTCAACCATTTGATCCTTTCCACTGATGGTGTCCAACCCTTTTTTCTACTCAATTTGCATGATTCAAAGTTTATTTTATAATTAGGTTTACTAGTATGAACATGTCTATGAACTATGTTAAAGCTATGTAAAATTGTGATAGTTTTGTTATGTTTTGAGCTATAAATCTTAGATATCTTGTAAGATTTGATAAGGGATTTTGATGTATATTCCTTGTTGATGTAACAAGGTGTTGATTGATGATGTTACAATGGATTTTCTTGAATAATTTCATCTCTTTATTTCATGATTATATATTACCATTTCACACTCGTCAAGTATATGATAAAATGTCCAGTTATAGTTTCTTAAGGAATTGAAGGTCCAAAGCATGAAATATGATATGATTGATGTTATGATGATAAAAGTAACTTATGTAAATGATCTATTCTATATAAAGTGTTGCATTAGACCATGCCTGATCCGGGGGGACTAAGTACCCGGATAATTGAGATGGGGGTTTGTACTCATCAATAATATGAGAGGTTTGTACTTCGCCACCAGGGTGATAGGGTGAGATTATCATCAATTGTGTGAGGGGTTTATACTTCTCCACCAGGGTGATAGGGTGAGATTATCATCAACCATGTGAGGGGTTTGTACTTCACCACCAGGGTGATGGTATGAGATCATCATCAACCAATCAAGGGGTTTGTACTTTGGAAATCTTGCTTGGTCTATTCTACATATATGATATCATATATAAGCATGAGTTACTTAAGTATGTTTTGCGTAAGCATCAATCATGCATGCCATATTGTTATATGATGTCTATTGTATATTATATGAATCTTGATTATGATGCCTATCTCTTGTTGCATTGTGTTCTACATACTTAGTACATTTATAGTTAGGCTGATTTCACCCTTATATCATCCTAAACATTCCTAATACTCACTCAAACACTTATATTAATTTTCCTCTCAAGATTCAAGTCCCAAAACTCACATCCGGATCTAAGGATTTCCTTCAAGATTCAAGTCTATTAAAGTCTTCTTCAAGAAATTCTCCAAAATTAAAGTATGTGGGTTTCAACCATTGGGTCCTTTCACTAATGGTGTCCAATACTCTTTTCTACTCAATTTGCATGATTTAAATTTAATTTTACAATTGGGTTTACTAGTATGAACATGTCTATGAACTATGTTAAAGTTATGTAAAGTTATGACTGTTTTGCTATGTTTTGAGCTATAAATCTAGGTTCTCTTGTAAGATTTGATGAGAGGTATTGATATATATTGCTTGAGGGTGTTACAAGGTGTTGATTGATGGTTTTACAATGGATTTTCTTGCATGATTGCATCTCTTTAGTTCATGCTTTTATACTACTATTTTACAACTGTCAAATGTTTGATAAAATGTCCGGTTATGATTTCTTGAGGGATTGAAGGTCTAAAGCATGAGATATGATTGATTGATGTTATGATGACAAAATGAGCTTATGTAAATTATATATTTTATATAAAGTGTTGCATTAGACCATGCCCGATATGGGGGGACTAAGAGCCTGGATAATCGAGATGGGGGTTTATACTCATCAACCATGTGAGTGGTTTATATTTCGCCACCAGGGTGATTGGTTGAGATTATCATCAACTAGGTAAGGGGTTTGTACTTTGCCACCGGGGTGACAGGGTGAGATTATATCAACCATATGAGGAGTTTGTACTTCACCACCAGGGTGATGGCGTGAGATCATTATCAACCAATAAAGGGGTTTGTACTTTGAAAATCTTGCTTGGTATCTTCTACACATATCATATCGTATATAAGAATGAGTTACTTAAGCATGTTTTACTTAAGCATCAATCATACATGCCATATTGTTATATGATGTCTATTGTATATTATTATGAATCTTGATTATGATGCCTATCTCTTGTTGCATTGTGTTCTACATACTTAGTACATTCATAGTTACTAATGCATACTTTTGACTACATGATATCACCATGTAGGAATTGGAGACCAAGTTGATCATCCTCCTCCTCCATGTGGCTAGTTCGGTACTACTTAAGCCAGTTGGTGAGTCCTCCACTTTGGGGACCTTAGTATATGTTTATTTTATTATGTATTAAGACACTCTTCTTTATTTTCTATTTTGACTATGAGGGTGAGCCCGGTTGCTTAGTCTTGGCCCCCGCTCTTATCAATGTAGTAGAGGTGTTGTTGGACATGCTATGTATCTATGATATGAGCCTTGACTCTTTTGTCTCTTGATTATGATGTTATACGAGCTTTCCCCTCAGTCACACCGCCACTATTTCTAATTCTTTTTGTTTCCTTAAATGCTTCTGCGATCTATGATATGTAATGATTAGTTAAGACATTTGTTTGGGGACCCCTCGAGCTTCACATTCTCCATATCACATCTAGCCCCTATTTTGGGCCATGATAGGGAGGTTGTACTAGGACTAATAGTTAATGGTTAGTAATGCACACTTTGAAGATTAGCAAAGTCATATAGTGAAATTCACCTCTCACCGTTGACCAAAGGGCTTAGTGAACATAAATTACCATCCTGCATGCTATACACTAGAAAACAATTAGGTTATCTGGTACTACTAAGTTTGGGAATCATGGGGAATACAATACACTAGTTTCTCTCCATTAATGACTTCTCTCTTGCGATAGTTAGTTAGTATTATTTTCTCATTGATTATTGCAACCCCCCTCCCCTTTGGGAAATTAAATTGGTTAATTATGCCAATTGTATATTGGTGAATTCTCTTGAGTCTATGTATTCCCTATGCGTTCGCCCTAACCTTGGTTAGGTTCTATATCTTGACAGAAACCATTTTAGCCTTTAAAAAGGAAGTATAACCTGGGCAAGATCAAATGTGGCTTGTCCTTGGAAGATAGGACTCACCACAACACTTTCTCAAATTCAATCTAGCGATCAGACAGTGGATGAAGATAGTCTCTGGTCCCTACATGGTTAGATAATGTAGGCAAAAGTATACTTTAGTATCTTTGCATGTACTGTCAAGACTCGGGCCTAGGGCCTAGAAGTGACACGGCAAATGGGAAACTAAAGGAACCCTAAACAAGCCTCTTAGCATATCATTATATATCCTTGGCTGTGAAAGCAATTAAACATTAACAAGAGAACATAAATAAGGATAAAAAGGGATAAGGGAGTCTTTCATAGCTTAAAACATACAAGAGTCAAAAAAGTCAAAGCATAACGCATCATTACATAACTTATCCAACAACACCTCTAAATTTAGAATTGAGCGGGGGCCAAGACATCTTTCCGAGCTCACCAAAATAGTCAAAAGCATATAATAAAAGAAAGAGAAACTTTGCATAACATAAGATCAAAAGATATCGTCCTCGGAGTTGAGGACTCACCAAACTGGCTTCAAACATAGTACTAGCGACGTCGAGGAGAAAGATGATCAAGTGGATCTCTGATTTCTACATGGTAAAATCATGTACGCATAGAATATGCGTTAATATGTTTGAATGTATTAAGTATATAGGATGCAATGCAACAAGAGATGACAACATAAGAAAAATGCGTACATACAGGCAATGGATGAACATAGTAGAAATATGGCATGCATGAATGATGCTTGAAGTAAAACATGCTCATATAGAACATACTATATGTGTAGGAAGAGACAATCATACTAGAGAAAAAGGCCTACCACCCCTTTGGCGAGGCGATCGAGGTACATACCCCCCAACATGGTTGCATGGGCCTGCCACCCCCCGAGCGTGGAGATTGAGGTAAAAACCCATAAACATGGTTGCACAAGCCTACTATCCCCTGAGCGAGGCAATTGAGGTACAAAACCCCTCACATGAATCATGAGCCTACTACCCCTCGAGCAAAGAAATTGAGGTACAAACCCCCAACATGGTTGTTCTGGGATACCACCACCCAAACGAGGCATGGTCAACTTGCAATGCTATAGATACTATCCATGAAGTCAACACATATATACATTCCTTTCATCATCATAAAGTCACTTAACTCATAAGCCATGCAATGGATCATCAATAATTCAAGAACCCTAAATTGGACATTTTATCAAACACTTGGCGGGTGTGTAATGCTAGTTCAAAATAATGCAATTCAAGAGTGAAATCATGTAAGAAAACTTATTGTAAATGAACCCACCAACACTTGGTAACACCCTCATGCAAGATACAATAAAACTATTGTCAGATCTCATCATAGAACATAGATTCATAGCTCAAAACATGCTTAAATAGTTAGCATTTCATGAAAACTCCCAACATAATTTATAATCATATTCATAATAAGAGTACCAAAAAGTAAATCAACTTGAAAACATGTAATTTGTCTAAAAATAAAAGTTGGGCACCATGGGTGAAATGACCCAATGGTTAAAGCCCACATACCTCAACTTTGGAGATTTCCTTGATGAAGATTTGATTGAGAACTTGAAGTTGAATGAAATCCTTAAATACGGAATGAGATTAGGACACTTGATTTATGGTGAAATATTTTTCTAAGTGTTAGAGAGGGTTTTGGGAAATTCTTGTATGATATGGAGTTCAAATATGACTAAGTATAGGTGCTTTTACACATGGAAAGGCTTAGGCCCAAGACCCAAAGGCCTTGGACAAAAACAGGAAACTGGAGCAAAACTAACACTTGTATACGCCCTGGCCCCATCGTGCTAGAGGCACGGATCATCTCTGGAATTCATCATTTTTGGAAAATCAAATTTTGATACACCAAAGTTCCACACAACTACTTGGTCACACAAGAAGCCCCACCATGAACTAAAAGCATTGAGAGAAAATTGCGAAACTCGAATCCATCGAAATTAAAACCTTCTACTTACCTTCCTTCGCCTCCCCCCTTGAAGCAGTATGATCAACTAAAAGAGCAAAGACCATTCGTTAGAGGGGAAAGCCCTATATCACTTCTAAAGCACAAACATAGACCATAAAGAAAGGAAACATTTCCTAAAATGTCTTATATCCTCCTATCCATAGTCGTTGCGTACTTCACAACCATGAATAAGACTCTAATCGACGTGGTGTGTTGGCCACCGAGGATCTAACAACCTATTACTCTAATACCAACTTTATCATGACCCAAGCCTAGGGCCTAGACGACCAGCGAATGGGGAACCCGAAGAAACTCCAAACAAGCCTCATAGCATATTATTACACATTCTTGATTGCAAAAGCAATGTAAAATAACCTAAGAAACATAAACAATGGGGATTACAACTAAGGGAGTGAGAGATTTATACTTAAACAACTTGAATATAGTAAGTGAGTCAAAGCTCAAGCATAGTGCATAACATGTCCAACAACACCTCTACTACATAGATAAGAGTGGGGGCCAAGACAAGCAATTGGGCTCACCCTTAAAGATAATACATATATAAAAGAAAGATAGTCTTAGAACATAGTATAAGAGAATAGTCATTGTCCTAGAAATGGAGGACTCACCAGAGGCTAACCTGAATAATCCATCTAGCCAAGAACAATCAGTAGGAGCTCTGGTTCCTACATGGTAACATCATATAGGCATAGAGTATGCCTTAGTATGTTTGAATATACTAAGTATATGGGATACAATGGTAGCACGAGATAGGCAACATAAGCGAAATGCATAATTATAAGTAAAGGATAGCCATAACATGAATGTGACATGCATGCTCAATTCTCAAGTAAAATATATAATTAAATCATGATCAAGGAATATAAACTCAATATGAGAAATATGCTCAAACTCCTTTGAACCACCCTTCATTAAGTGGGCCAAATGACCCCCACTCACCTTACAGTATAACCTTTTTGGAGAGTGCTATCAATACTGTCACGACCCAAGCTAATCATTTCCCGAAAAGCTAATCATTAGGGCCTAGATGTGACATGGCGAATGGAGAACCCCAGGGAACCCTAATCAAGCCTCTCAACTTATCATTACACATCATTGGTCGGGGAAGTATGTAAAAGACATAAAAAAAAACCAATAAGGAGCAAAGGGGCTAAGGGATAGCTCGCCAAAACATCAACATCAAGACAAGGAGTCATAGCTCATATCATATTTACACATCTTGTCCAACAATACCTCTAGATACATAGATGGAGCCAGGGCCAAAAATAAAGTAATCGGGCTCACCCTCATAGTCAAAATATAGTATAAGAAAGTGTCTCCTACATAGATAATAGCAATCATAAACTAAGGTCCTCGAAATGGAGGATTCACCAACAAGCTTGGAATAGCACCAACTAGCCACATGGAGGGGGAAGATGATCAACTTGAGCATCAATTTATACATGGTGATATCATGTAGGCAAGAGTATATGTTAGTACGTTTGAATGTACTAAGTATGTAGGATGTCATGCAACAATAGATAAGTTTCATCATCAAAATGCATAACAATAGGAAATAGACATGGTATAGCAACATGACATGTATGATCAATGCATAAGTAAAATATGCTTAAGTAACCCATGCTCATATAGGATATCATATGTGTAGAAGAGATTAAGCTAAATTTTCAAAGTACAAACCCCTTGGTAGGTTAGTGATGTTGTCATCCCATCACTTAGGTGGATGAGTACTAACCCTCATCTAGGTTGGTGATAATGTTGTCCCATCACCATGGTGGAGAATTACAAACCCTTCCCTAGGTTGACGAGTAAAAAACCCCATCTAGGTTAGTAATGATGTCGCCCCATCACCAGGTGGAGAAGTATAAACCCTTCACTAGGTTATCCAGGTGGTCAAACCCCCGGATTGGGCATGGTTGATCTACACTTTATATAGGATTCATCATATGCTCTAGGGCAACACTTCATATAGGAATAATCATATACATAAGCTCATTTCATCATCATAATATCATTCATATCATATCTCATGCATTCGACCTTCATTTCCTCAAGAAACCAAAATCGAATATTTTATCAAATACCTTGGGGGGTGTAGTGGGGGTAAAAGATCATGCAATTTGGAGATGAAATCATGCAAGAAATCTATAGTAAAACCATCATTAAACACCTTGCAACACCCCCAAGACATTCATATCAAAACCCTTCATCAAATCCAAGATTTAGAGCTCAAAACATGCTAAAACAATCATACTTTCATGAACTAAAATTATTG
>JAOTQJ010163025.1:0-27378 GCA_025642045.1 Solanum sejunctum | reverse complement strand
GTCTTACAGCTCCAATATTATGGCCACCAAAAGAACCATCTCAAAGGTAATTGAAAGATACAGTATACAGTTTTGATCGGTGGTAGCTCAAGGGGGTTCATTACGAACCTAGCATAGGGATGATCCTGATACAGTATTATGGGTGGTATCCCGAGGAGGTTCATATAGAACTTGGCATAGGGACGATCCCGATATAGTACCACTGATCAGTTGGTCATATAATTATAGGTGTGCACAGATTTTACAGTATATCCTACCTTACATACTTAGTACATTATCCTGTACTGACGTCCCTTATGGGGGACCTTCATTTCATGCTGCAGGTACAGGTGCTAGTAGACCTCCCAAATAGGAGTATAGGACATTCAGTTGTTGTCATCAAGCTCCAGGTTGCTTCGGGGCTTTGTACATGTCTAGTGCTTACATGTTTTTATTGCACAATTTGTTGAGGTGGGGCCTGTCCCGACCCTTGTTAGATGTTTTTCTTTATTTATAGGATTTGTAAACTATATAAAGCATAGTGAAGTCATGTTTCGCACTTTAGGCAGCGTGGCCCCAATGGCTTAGTCGTATGCATTTCCTTTTGGCTTGTTATCACTATTTATCTGCTTAAAGGCATATCTAATATAGAAGCCCCTTATAATTTGTACAAAATGCATATAGTTATAGGTTGGTTCTCCCAAGACTTATCGGCAATGGGTGTCGGTCCGCCCTATGGGACTTTGGGGCATGACATATACCGTACCACCTAGGATGATTGAGGTGTGACCATCATCAACCAAGGTTGGAAAGCTAGCTTAGTCTCTTCTTTACGTATGATATCTTATATGAGCATGATTTTTTAAGCATATTTTACTTTAGCATTGATTATATATACCATATTACTATATTAGGCCTATTGTCTATCATTACGTATTTCGATTATGATGCCTACTCCTTATTGCATTACATCCTAAATACTTAGTACATTCAAACATACCAACGCATATTCTTGCCTACATGATATCACCATGTAAGGACCGGAGCTTCTATTGATTCTTCTTGTGGGTAGATGGATTGTTTAAGTTTGCCTTTGGTGAGTCCTCCATTCTGGGGACAAGGGCTAATTTCTGACATTATGTAATAAGATTTTTTTTATTTTTTTTGGTATACATATGACTGAGTGTGAGCTCGGTTATATGTGTTGTCCCTGGTAAGTATCTATATTTAGCGGTGTTATTGGATAAAGCTATGTATTTATGCTATTAGTTGACTTTATTATCTCTTGACTCGATGTTACGACAAGGTCTACCTTAGTCCCAATTCCCTTTATTTATGTTTCTTTTTTTATTGCTTCTTCAACTAAGAATGTGTAATGATATGCTACGAAGTTTGTTTTTGGTCCCTTCGAATTCCCTATTCGTCGGTCACATATAGGCCCTAGGCTTGGATCATGACAAAGATTGTATCAGAGCACTACATTGATAAATTCTTGGTATCCAACACACTGCATTGATTATAGTCTTAATCATATTTATGTTGTGCACCACAACTATGAGTAGGAGGCTATAAGACGTTTTAGGAAATATTTTCCTTCTTCATGGTCTATGTTTTGCTTTAGAAGTGAGATAGCGCTTTCCCCTCTAATGAATATTCTTTGCTCTTCTAGTTGATTATGCCACTTTAAAGAAGAAGGCAAAGGAAGGTAAGTTGAAGGGTTTTTTTTATGTATCCGAGTTTCACTATTTCTTCTCTATTCTTTTGGTTGCTAGTGGAGTTTCTTGTGTGACCAAGTTGTTATGTGAACCTTTGGAGTTTATCTCTTGGTTTAGTGTATTGTTGCTAGAAGTCTCATAGGTGTTGATCCGAGTTATATTGCATTAGGTCTTGCTTTGTGGCTTGTTGAAGCTGGTGTTGTCGATTTTGATATCATACTAGGGATGGAATAGTTGCTTGCATGTTATATCTTCATAGATGGTGGGACCCATAAGGTTAGATCCCTATTCCTTAATGAACCCATCTTTGAGTTGGAGGTTGTCAAGTGGTAAAGAAAGAGGTAGGTCTGTTCTTATCTAAAGGTACAATTGATCTCTAATGGTCTCCCCCATGTTCTTATTGCATAGTATCTTGTCTTGTGATCTTTGTTGAGCTTAGCTTGATGGGTTGGAGGTCTTTCGATGATTTAACTACTTGTATAACATGTTTCTAATGAGTGTAGAACCAGTAAGGTTGTAATATGTTGGTTAAGGATAGACGATATATTTGGTCAATTATAATGGGTTAGTCGTTTCTCTAAGATTGTTTTTTGGTTTTGTCTCCAAGAGAGGATGAAGATAGGTGATATATCTAGGTGTCTTTTCATATTAGGAGTAAGGATTATGAGTGTTGGTAGAGATGTTTGGTTGAATTATGCACTGGCTATGTCTATGGGCTTCATGAATAGGATTTTAAAACCCTACTTTGAAATATCTGTGATGGTTCTAGTGATGAGGTATTGAATTGTGTAGAGCCTGTGAATTATTTAGGGATAGTATTTCGATTCTGGGAGGATGAGAGGTTGTTTACCAAAAGATGATAAGCGTGCTTTATGGATAATAACAATGTGGTTAAAATTCTTTAAGGATTATGATATAAGTGTACTTTAGTTCTTTTGGGGGGTAAGGCTAGCATTGTCGTTGGTGCTCTAAGTTGGGTGACTATGGGTAGCTTAGCATATGTGGATAATGGTGGCAAAGAGGAGACTAGTGGGGTCCATCGGTTGGCTAGGTTAGAAGTAGGTTTAGGAAAGTACTAAATGGTAGCATATGGTCCTCAGTTATTCTGAATATTCTTGGGTTAAGATGTCTAGATTAGGCAAGGCCTTGATTCTGCCTTGTTAGAGTTAGAAGTTTTGGGTCAGAAAATGATAGAGTGGAGGTTGTCTCCCAACTTTAATTTTTGGACTAAGTACTTTGTCACGGGCACTCCACACGACTCGTGGAGTGCCACATGACCCATAGGGCCTTCAGTCGGGCAACACTTTGCCCATTTTTCCATCCATTCACTAATTGCATTTTCGTAACTACTAATTATCCTAATGACCCTTTTTGGCATTTAAGGCTATCTTAACCTTCCTAAAAGACATAAAACCTAATCCTAAGGACCTAATTTCACTACTCTCATCTCAATCACACTCCCAAATCCTGTCAAGAGAGGCTGTCCACTAGTCGTGAGGAATGGCGTGAAGGTGAGTAAACGAGGCTTGGCATGCGTGGAGGTGAATTTGAGGCTAAGGCATGGACACAGCCACCCACAGGGGTCGTGGAAGGTGGTACGGGTCGTGGTGCTTGGGATGGAGCATAGGAAATATTTTCCAGCACCAAGTATGGTGTCACGAGCCTCCAAATGGGGCGTGAGGCTCCACACAACCAGTGAAGGCCTCAGTGATCATGACGAGATGTCTTTTTTTCAATTGATTCCAACTTCAATTTTTGAACTTAGTACCTTGTCACGGGCACTCCATATGACCTATTGAGTGTCACATGACATGTGGGACCTTTATTGGGGCAACACTTTGACCATTTTTCCATTCGTTCACTAATTGCATTTTCGTAACTGCTAATTATCCTAATGACCCTTTTTGGCTTTTTAGGCTATCTTAACCTTCCTAAAAGACCTAAACCCTAATCCTGAGGACCTAATTTCATTACTCTTATGTCAATAACACTCCAAAATCCTATCAAGAGCCTCTATAAATCCCCAATTCAATTTCAAGGAAACCCAAGAACAAGATTGGATTCCAAGATCATTTCCGAGTCTCCATTCATCCCAATCTCAATTCTAAGAAACTCTAGACCTAAGGTATGTGGGTTTCTTTCATGGTTTCCTTTCACCCATGATACCCAAGCTCCCTTTTTCCTAAATTTCATGATTTAAGGTTGAGTTTACAAATTGGTTTACTTGTATGAACATGTCTATGAACTATGTTAAAGCTATGTAAAGTTGTAACTGTTTTGCTATGTTATGAGCTATATATCATTGATCTATTGTAAGTTTTAATGAGGGGTTTTGATGTGGATGTCTTGGGGATATTACAAGGTACTTTTTTTATTATTTAATAATATATTATCTTGCATGATTTCATTTCTAAATTGCATGGTCTTATACCCCATTGCACACCCACCAAGTGTTCCATAAAATGCCCGATTATGGTTTCTTGAGGAACTGAAGGTCCAAAGCATATTATATGATATGAATGATGTTATAATGATGAAATGAGCTTATGTACATGGTAAATTCTATATAAGGTGTTGCATCAAACCATACTCAATGGGGGGCGGTTGTACTCATCAACCATTTGAGGGGTTTGTACTTCACCACCTAGGATGATTGGGGTGTGACCATCATCAATCAAGTTGGAGGTTCCTCATTAACCATGTGAGGGGTTATACTTCACCACTTAGGATGATTGGACTGTGACCATTATCAATTGAGTTAGGAGTTTGTACTTATCAACCATATGAGGGGTTTATAGTTCACCACCTAAGATGATTGGGGTGTGACCAACATCAACCATGTGAGGGGTTTATACCTCACCACCTAGGATGATTGGGGTGTAACCATCATAAACAAACCAAGGTTAGAAAGCTAGCTTGTTCTCTTCTTCAAGTATGATATCTTATATGAGCATGATTTACTTAAGCATGTTTTACTTTAGCATTGATCATACATGCCACATTACTATATTAGGCCTATTGTCTATTGTTATGCATTTCGATTATGATGCCTATTCCTTGTTGCATTGCATCACACATACTTGGTACATTCAAACGTACTTACACATACTCTTGCCTACATGATATCACTATGTAAGGACCAGAGCTTCTATTGATTCTTCTTATGGCTAGATGGATTATTCAAGTTAGCCTTTGTTGAGTCCTCCATTCCGAGGCGAAGGACTAACCTCTCACACTATGTAATAATATTCTTATTTTTTTGTATACTTATGACTATGAGAGTGAGCTCGGTTGTATGTCTTGGCACTTACTAACTATTTATGTTTAGAGGTGTTGTTGAACAAAGCTATGTATTTATGTTATGAATTGACGCTATGTTACGACAAGTTCTCCCTTAGTCCCAATTCCCCTTGTTTATGTTTTTTATGTCTTTTAATTGCTTCCGTGACCAAAGATGTGTAATAATATGTTGTGAGCTTGTTTAGGGTCCCTTAAGGTTCCCCATTTGCCGGTCACATCTGGGCCCTAGGCTTGGGTTGTGACAGACTTTCAAATACACCCAATCATCAACATTAAACTCAAGATCTCTCCTCCTCACATCGGAGTAGAACTTTTTCCTACTTTGAGTCGTCTTCAATCTCTCCCTTATCCACCTCCCCTTCAGTTTCTATAACCAAATTTGGCCCCAACAAAGTCATTTTCCCTGCATCAAACAACCTAACTAGGGACCTAAAATGCCTACAATATGAAGCTTCAAAAGGAGTCATTCCAATACTAGATTGATAGCTATTGTTGTAACCAAACTCAATGAGTGGAAGATGTTTATCCCAACTACCCTTCAACTCCAAAACACAACCCCTAAGCATATCCTCAAGAGTTTGATCATCCTTTTGTCTTTACCATCCTTCTAAGGATGAAAAGCTATGCTAAGCTTAACTTTGGTACTAGGACCCTTTTGGAAGGATCTCTAAAAATGATAAGTGAATTGAGCACCACAATCTGAAATAATAGACAATGGTACTCTATGCAACTTAACCAACTCATGAATATAAAGCTTGGCATAATCCTCGATACCATAAGTTGTTTTAACTAGTAGAAAGTGAGCCGACTTCGTCTTTTTATCAATAATAAAAGTACTTTCTAACATTTGGCAAACCAATCACAAAATCCATATTGATCTGTTCACATTTCCAAGTAGAAATTTCTATGTCTTGCACTAGACCACTTGGCCTTTGATGTTCGGCTTTGACTTGCTGGCAATTGTGAGAACCAGCTACAAACACGACAATATCTTTTTCGTACCACTTCACTAATACACCTCCCTTAAGTCTCTATACATCTTTGTAGTACTAGGATGAATAGAGTAGGATGAATTATATGCCTCTTTCAAAATCACATCCTTTAATCCATCAACATTAGGCACACACAACCTACCTTGGTATCTAAGGATACTATCTCCCCCTTTGGAGAAAACTTTCACCTTACCGTCCTTCACCGAAGCTTTTAATTCTAGCAAGGCAGGGTTAAGGTATTGTTTGGACTTGATCTCTTTAACCAAAGAAGATTTAGAAACATTAATAACCACCATACCTCTATTTTAAACTTCATTCAACCTAACTCCCACCCTAACTAATCGGTGAACTTCTCTAGCCACTTCCTTATAGCCATAATCAATATGAGATACACATTCCATAGACACTCTACTTAGAGCATCGACCATAACATTAGGTTTGCCACGATGATAGTGCACACTCATACTATAATCCTTAAGGAGTTCTAACCACCTTCTTTGCCTCAAATTAAGATCACTTTGTGTGAACGCATTGGAGACTTTTGTGGTCAATCAATTCGTCTTCATGAACCTCATACAAATAATGATGTCATATTTTCAAAGAAAATACCACGGTCACCAAATCAAGATCACAGGTGAGATAATTATGCTAATGCACCTTCAGTTGTCAAGAAGAATATTCTATAACTTTGCCACTTGGCATCAATATACACCCCAAACTAACCCTTAAAGTATCACAATAAAGCACAAACCCTTCCAACCCTTACGGTAGAGCCAAAATAGGAGCAATTGTAAGCTTGTCTTTCAAAGTTTAAAAAATCCTTTCATATTCATTGGTCTAAATAAATTTTGCCTTCTTTTGTGCCAATTTTTTCAAAGGGGAAGCAATTGTAGAGAAACCATTCACAAATCTCTGGTAGTACCCCGCTAAGCCCAAGAAACTCCTAATATCCACTAGAGTCAAAGGCCTAGGCTAATTTCTTACCACTTCCATCTTCTTAGGATCCATTTTATTTCCATTACCCGATACCACATGCCCTAGGAATAGAACCTCCTCTAACAAAAATTCATATTTATCAGATTTAGCAAACAACCTCTGATCCCTCAATGTTTGCAACACTACCCTCAAATGATTCACATGCTCTTCTTCACTTTGTGAGTAAATCAATATCTTATCTATGAAGACTACCACAAACATATTAAGGTAGGGTTTAAAGACCCTATTCATGACATCTATAAATATCTCTGGTGTATTAATTACGCCAAATGACTACAAATCTAGTCCAAAAAGCCATCTTGGCAATATCACACTCCCTCATGCTTACTTGGTAGCATATGGATAGAAGATCGATCTTTACAAAATTATTAGCCCCTTATAGTTGATCAAATAGGTCATCTATCATTAGAAAGGGATACGTGTTCCTTATATTGATCTTATTGAGTTGCTGGTAGTCGATGAACATTCTAAGTGAGCTATCTTCCTTTCATACAAATAATGCTAGTGCACCCCAAGGTGACTTACTAGGCCTTATGAAAACCTTTTCTAATAATTCCCTCAATTGGTCCTTGAACTCCTTTAACTCCACCAGGGCCATACTGCAAGGGAAAATGGAAATGTATTTTGTAAAATAGAGGAGGCCTATACCAAAATCTATTTCCCTTTCAAGAGGAACACCATGAAGCTCATCGAGAAAGATATCAAGAAACTCATTAACCATTGGAACGAACTCAATGGGACATAATTTAGACTCAATATTTCTAATCCTCATAATGTGGTAGAAAATCAATTTTTGGGCCTTAAGAGAAGAGATAAACCTACCCTTAATCACCAAATTATGACCTCCCCCAATCAAAGACGAGCTCATTAGGAATTTGGAACTTGAACTTATAGGTTCTACAATCAATGGAAGCATGATATACATGTAATCGATCTATATCATGAATAATGTCAAAATCTACCAAGTTAACTACAAAAAAATCACAAGGAAAAACTTTATGCAATCAACAAAATCACAAGGCAAGTCTTTATGCAATATAGACATGGGATAACCCCTATAAACTCTTCTACGCATAATGGATTCACCAATGGGGGTAGACACATCATAGTGTTCACACAACAATTCGAGACACACATAAAGCTTATTAGCAACAAAAGGATTAATGAAAGAAAGAGTGGCACCTAGATCTAATAAAAGATACACATCATAATCATAAACATTTAACATATTAGTAACAATATGGGGCACCTCATCTACTCTTTGACTACGCTGAAGAGCATAAAATTGATTGTGATGTGGAACACCTCTTTGTTGGCCTCCTTGTGCCCTTTGATGAATATGAGCACCTTATCCTTGAGGATGACCATCGTTACCCTTATTCTGAGCATAAGGACAATCAACAACCTCGTAGTCTACTTCCCCACAGCAATAGTAATCATTTGAATCCCTCAAGCATTTGCCACCATGATTTCTTCCATATTTAGGGCACCTTGGAAGATTCATCCCACCATTGCCACCTTGAACCTTAGGGTTAGGCACCCTGTCATTAGAAAATCTTTTCTTTTGAGCATTGGAGGATCCGTGGCCTTGGAATTTATGATGTTGTTAGAAACAACCATCCTTAGCACCTTGAAAATCGCCTTCATACTAAGCCTTCTTTGACTCCTCACTCCTTCTCTTCCTAATTTTTTCTCTTTCAAGTTACTCGACATACATGAGCGGAGACAAGTCCATATCATCGATACGAACTTGTTCCTCCTTGCCCTAGAGTCAGCAACTAAGTGAAGAGCATATTTTGAGAGCTTGTTAAACTTAAGGGTATACTTTATCACACTCATGGAGCCTTGTTTGAGATTCACGAACTCCATCATCTTTGCCTCTCTCAATTCAAAAGGGAAGAATCAATTAAGAAAGGCAACCTTAAATTCCTCCTATGGGATAGGATCATTGTTTTCCCTCTTAGGCTCGTTACAGATCCACCTATATAATTTTTTGGTAATCTTGTGGTAGATCCCCTTGCAGCCCTAAAATCTATAGGCTAACACCTATAAAAAATGGCCGAAATCACCTGTTTACTGTTCCTCGGCCCATAAAATCCTACCAGGCCTCCACAAATGCCATCGAGCCACATGGGTATCCTCCCGAGCTCATTATTGATCCACCCATATGATTTTTTAGGAATCTTGCACCGGACCCCCCTACAGCCCCAAAATCCATGGGCTAACACCCACAGGAAATGGTTGAAATCGGTTATTTCCTATTCCTCGACCCATAAAATCCTACCTGGACTCTGCTTACGCTGGTAGGCAACCTGGCCCACCTAGGCCTCTTCCCCAGCTCATCACGGACCCACCTGTGTAATTTTTTGGGAATCTTGCACTGGACCCCCCTAATTGAGTAAAAACAATTTATACAATACCCTTGCGTTGGTAGATCACAAGTTCTGCCTAATCCTATGATCTCACCCCCATAATAGCAAGCATTTTATATATCTCATCATTAAATTCTTAGGGGTCCTCTTCAATTTTGGAGTCATAGAACTTTGGAGGGTTCATCCATGTAAAGTCCCTTACTCTTGAAGTCGGAGGGGAGCATGAAGAGCTTGGGCTCCTTGGTTCAATTTGTTGGTCATAGCTTGTGCCAATATGAAAATAATATTTCGGTATTTGACATGTGTGACCCTTTGTTCTTGTGGAGCTTAAGGAATTGGAGGGGTCACACCCTCCTTGGGCGTGAGAGCTCTTTGTGTTATTCTCCTTGGTTGTGGCATGAACTAAAAGAGCAACAGACCACCCATTAGGGAAGGAACCCTTATTTTAAATCTAAACCATGACATAGATAATGAAGAAGTGAACCATTTCCTAAAATACCTCATAGCCTCCTGTTCATAGTTGTGGCATGCTTCACAACCATGAGTAGGACTCTACTTGACATGGTGTGTTGGACTTCCAAGGACCATTAACAAACCTAGTACTTTGATACCAAGATTGTCATGGCCCAAGCATAGGGCCTAAATATGACATGACAAATGGAAAACCCAAAGGAAACCTAAACAAGCCTCATGGAATATTAATTCCACATCTATGGTTGCAAAGGCATAGTTAAATAACAAGCAAGTAACAAATAATTCTAAGGGAAGTAGGACTTCGGACTCTAGCTATAGGAATGTGTAGGGGCTTGGGACTTCCATCTCATCATCAATATACAACAAGCATAGAGGGGAATAAAGGGACTAAGGGGATTCTTTCATAACTATATAAGCATAATGGGAGTCCAGCTAAATACATAAATATCCATATCCGACAAAACCTCTAATATGAATAGAATGGGAGCAAAGACATCTTTTTGTTTCACCCTTAAAAGATAAGCATACAAAATAGACAAGTCTTAACAAAAGCATGAAAGTAAGGTGGATATTTTCCTAGAGTGGAGTACTCACCAATAGTAGTCTTCAAAAGATTCGTCTAGCCATATGGAGGAGGAGGGTGAATAGGAGCTCTGATCGCTATATGGTTAAGTCATGTAGGAAAAGAAGTATGTGTTAGCACTTGGAATGTACCAACTATGCGGGGTACAAAGCAACAATGACATAATCCATAATTAACGAGATGCATAAGTATAATCAATAGATATAAGACCAATATGAATTATATGATCAACACTTGAGCTAAAGCATGCATATAGATAGTCAAACTTGCATTACATGGCATATATATGTTGAAGGAGACCCTAACCGATGTATAATACCAAATGAGATACAACTTGGAATCTCGATGTTTGTCTCCTCACCGGAAAAGAAGTGGTCTACTTACAAAGGTAAACCAAACTTGACCCCACATGGTGGGTAACTTGTCCTAGTTGGATCCACTAGTAAAAGCCCATTTAGAAAAAATAATATGAACTTATGATGGCACATAGTTAAGAGACCAAGACTCTATATAAGGACCCCTTAGGTCAAGCCCCCACCATAAGCCTCTTTCGGTGTTAAGTCTAGTCCCAAGAAATACTTGAAATAATTATAAATTTAACCATAACTTGAATGACTTGTAAAAATATTGTCACAGACCGTACCTAGGGGCTAGACGTGACATAGCAAATGGGGAACCTGAAAGGACCCCAAACAAGGCTCTTAACATATCATTACACATCCTTGGTCGTGGAAGTAGTTAAACAACAATAAGAGAATAAAAATAAGGGCAAAGAGACTTAGCGAGTCTTTCATAGCTGAAAACATACAAGAGTCAAGGGAGTCAAAGCTCATAACATCATTATATAACCTGTCTAACAACACCTCTAAATTTAAAAATGAACAGTGGCCAAGACAAATTTCCGTGCTCACCCTCATAGTCAAAAGAAGACAATAAGGTAAAGAGAGTCTTTGCATAATATAATATCAAAAGATATCGTCCTCGGAGTTGAGAACTCACCAAACTTGCTTGAGGAGATAGTACTAGCCACGTCGAGGAAGGTGATCAAGTGGAGCTCCAATTCCTACATGGTTTCATCATGTAAGCATAGAATATGTATTAGTACATTTGAATGTACTAAGTATGTGGGATGCAATGCAACAGGAGATAAAAAAACATAATCAAAATACATAATATAGGCAATGGATAAGCATAGTAGTAATATGGCATGTACGAATGATGCTTAAAGTAAAACATGATTATATAGGACATATTACATTAAAAGGAAGAGACCATCATCATAGACCAAGCAACTTAGAACTTGGAACCAAGGTAGACCACCCCTTGAAAGTGATTGAGGAATCAACCCCTCAATTGGTTGATGTTTTTCACACCCTACCATCCATGGTGATTGAGGTATTAACCCCTCAATTTGGTTGATGGTTGTCACACCCTATTATCCATGGTGATTGAGGTATCAACTGGTCAATTTGGTTGATGGTTGTCATACCTTACCACCTATGGTGATTGAGGTATTAACCCCAAAATTTGGTTGATGGTTGTCACACCCTACCATCCATGGTAATTTAGGTATCAACCCCTCAATTTGGTTGATGGTTGTCACACCCTACCACCCATGTGATTGAGGCATAACATCACTTCAACTAGGCATGGTAAACTTACAATACTATAGATATTTTTCATGAAAACAACACATATATGCCTTCCTTTAATCATTAATCATAGTTCATGCAATGGATCATCAATAGTTCAAGAATCTAAAACCGGACATTTTATCAAACACTTGGTGGGTGTGCAATGCTAGTATAAAATCATGCAATTCAAGAGCAAAATCATGCAAGAAAACATGAAGTAAATCAATCCACTAATACTTGGTAATACCCTCATGCAATATACATTGAAACCCTTCAAGAATTCTCAAAATAGATCATAGATTCATAGCTCAAAACATGATTAAACAGTCCATATTTAATGAAAACCCTAACATAGTTTATAATCAAATTATAGTAGGAGTACCCATAAGTAAATCAACTTGAAAACAAATAATTTGCATAAAAAGGAAGGTCGAACACCTTGGGTGAAAGGACCCAATGGTTGAAACCCATATAACTTAACTTTGGAGATTTCCTTGATGAAGATTAAAATGAGAACTTAAAGCTTGATTGAATTTCTTAAAATCTAGAATGAGTTTGGGACTCTTGATTTTGAGTGAGATATTTGTCTAAGTGCTTGAAAAGGTATTAGAGAATGTCTTTATTGTTATGATATTGAAACATGACTAAATATATATGTTCTTACACATGGAAAGGCTTAGGCGCAAGACTCCAAAGCCTTAGGCTAAGATTAAAAAAACAAGCAACAAAATACACTGATCCACGACAGGTCTACGTCGCGGAGCAGTAACGATCTGCTATGGAAATGCAAAATTGGCAAAACTTTTTTTTCACTATTGGTCCACTGAAAATTTGGGTCATACCCATTCCCACTCAATTTTTTCCCCCGAACAATACTATGAAGCCAAATTTTTGATATCATACATGCATTTTAAGATATATAGAAATTACGATTACGAGCATTTTCGAGAAAAATTCTCGAGCATTTTCGGGTTCGTTTCAAATATGATAACATGGCATGAGTATCTCATTCATACACTTGACCATTGCAAGTGAGCATATACCTTATACAAGTGGGTAAAATATTTTATGGACTTCTCCCCTTCTAGTAGGCATTGAATGACGCATGAGGGTAGGACTTGTAATATACTTGACCACATCTAGTGAGGTTTAGTTTTTATATGAGGGTAAAATGGTTATCATGGTTGACCCCTTCATGTAGACATTATTCACTCACAAGAGGGTAGAGTATAGTATAAAGGCTCACTATCTTACTTTTAATTCATAGGAGCTTTTCATGAGTTTAATGCATGCTTAGGAGCCCGTAATTTATCATCACATGCTTCTCTTGCAAAACATGTAATAGTCTCTCATCAACATAGAATCCTTGTCATGCAATTTAGTCAAACATGATTGGTATATGGACATATGCTTAAAATCATGTGATTAAGGAGTATAAGAGAAGAGATGAGTAAAACCAATTCATTTGAAAATCATTCAATTCAACCCACTAACATTGTAGTAGAAACCCCAATTTTGGTTTCATGGAATCTATCTTAAAAGTTCACAATATTTCATAGTTTACATAGGTCAACTCATGGAATATGCCTTTAATATATATTCATGTTTAATCAATCAATAATTAAAGAATCTAAACTCAAATCATGTTTATGATGCATACTAAAGTTTACCTATAAATTATTAAACCTTAAAAATCATTAAAATTGGTAAATGAGAAGGATTGGCTTGATGGGTGGAAGAATTCCCATGAATGTCATCCACATACCTTAATATTGGAGCTTTCTTGAAGAAAGACTTGAGAAAGACTTGGGGTTATGAATTGGGTTCTTGAAGTTCCAATGCAAGTTCTTGAGATTCTTGGATATAGATGAGAGAATTATGAGGGATTAGGAGGACTTTTGAGTGTTCTAGGGCTTGCAAATGGCTAAAGAGTAAGGTATTCCCATATATATAGACATTGGGTTATTACCTAATTACCCTTAATTGAAAACAAAAAATTAATGAACTTTTTGCACTTGTTCGCAATAAGTCCACGATGCAGACTTGGAACAGAGTAGTATATTTTCCTGCAAAGTTCAATTTTTCCACAGTTTTGGCCGAAGAATAGGTTTAGACCATTTTTGAACTAGTGTGCGATGTGTCCGTGATGCGAACCAGTCGCATACCCTTTCTGGTTAAGGCTCCATAGCAAAAAACAAATTTTGCTATAGGTCATCTAAAAATTGGAGACCACCCATTTTCTACACAATTTTGCCCTCTAAAAATGAATATTAAGTCGAATTTATAAAATCATGCATGAATTTTTACATCTTCAAGAAATAGACTATAGGGCATTTTTCTAAAGTGCATGAGAGGTGTTACATAAGACCGACTTTATGAGTCGTATTTTATTATATGACTCATAGACTGATCCATGAAACCCATTTTCCAAAACTAGGTTTGGGCAATCTACAAAATCGGGATCTATTAGCCATAAAGTCTTCTACAATCCATGATCGGGGTTTCATAGAAGCCTGGGTCCAATAATTTTTGCCGGCCTAGTGAAAGTATAAATAGGGTGGTCAAATAATTTTGACCCCTATTTTTTACAAAAATTGTGCAAAAACCCGACACTCGGCCACAAACTAGTTTTCTGACAAACTTTTCTGGCTACCTTTTGCAAACCTAGGGCTCCACCATCCTTGGCTCCTCCTTCAATTTTGTCAGCTTTTTCATTAAATTCAGTAAGTTCTTAGCTCTAAAATCCTCTTAAATATTGAAATTGACTTGATTAGGTTGTAATTACTTGATTGGTATGGTAATCTTGTAGTATGGGTATGAGTCCATGTCTACCTTTGTATATGCTTAGAATGTAATCATGAATAATATGTTATCGATGGTTGAATAGTTTTAAAAGCTGGGAAATTGTGTGTATGGCTATTGTGTTTGACTGACGGTATCTAGAAATTATACCATTATATGTCGTTTGAATTGAAAAGACTATATTGCTTGACAAACGATGATTAATAGTATATGTATCTTCATTGTTAAAACATTCAAATTTTGTCGATTTGCTTTGGAAACATGTAAAATAATATTCAATGGGGGTCGTATGTGAACAATTGCATATGGGGTGTAGGGTATTTGTTGTAATCATGTGGAGGTATGCCATGTCATGCTTCAATGCTGATTTAATTGCTAAACATGTTATTTGGGATCCATTTTATTAACTTGGAAAATCATAACTTTTAGGTTTTTCAATCTATGAGGGTCTTCTACGGCTTGTGGAACATTCCATGAGCCATAGTTGCCCCCATATTAAATCCCAAAAATCAGAAGTTCTTCGGTTCTATTAGAAGAGACCTTCTACGAGCAGTAGATTCATCTATGACTCGTGGAAAGTTCTCATAGATCCTTGCCTATAAAAATTCAACACTAGACTACATCTATGACTCAGTCTACCACTCATGGAATATTTTACGAGTCATAGCTGATCGCATTGATGCAATTTTAGTAACCAAAATTTATGAACTCTATTTATGCAAGGGCCTTCTACGGCCCATAGTCTTTATTACGACCCATAAAAGTTCTTTCATCAACCCATCTATGGCCAGTTTAGAAATGTTCTCAGTTTTCATTCCTGTAATTGTGGAGCTAATCTTATTTGCTAAATGTGTACATTTTAGGTTCTATGGCTCCAAAGCCAAGAAGAGATGCGATCAAGGTCTTGAAGCGGAGACTACAAAATGAGCCATCAGAGGATCAGGGCACCTGGAAGGCCAGTGGATTACTGGAGGAGCTTAGCACTTAGCCTAATCTAGTTGTTGAGCGACCTAAGAGATGGGCTGCCACTAGACAAGCCAGGAAGGCCCAGACTCAGGTGATCATTGTCTGCTCTCTCTAGTCTAAAGGGGTAGGCAAAAAATATAGTTGTTCTATTCAGATGACTCCATCTACAGAGGAGTCTGTGTCAAGGTCCAGCGGTGATTCAAAGACGGAGTCCTCCAGATTACCTCAATCATCACCATCACCTCCGGATGCTCTAAATAGCTGGTGGTGCGTTGAGTTTGTGCATATTATCTACATGAAGGGTATACAAAAGAATGATAAGCACTAATGAGCTCATTTTATTTTGGAGGAGCCTTACATTATTACTTTGAGATTGGACAGTGTCCTATAGCCTGCGAGATACTATTATCAGATACATGTTCCAGTGGGTGGTATGATTATCAGGGAAGTACTTCCCAGCATGGTTTGGGAGTTTTATGTATCATGTGATGCTACCATTCTCAGTTAACTTTCGAAGGGGAAGAAACCCCTCACTCAACTCAGATTGACATATACCAAGATAAGTGGTCGATAGGTGGATATCTCAGAGACCACCATCCGTCGCATGCTATTTGGGCCTGAGTTCCTAGCCCCCAGATCTATAGCAAAGTATAACAGGAGATTGAGGCACACCAAGCGCAAAGCCTTGATGAGAGACCCAGCCCGTAGTACCAGTTTGATGAGATAGGAATCCGACCAAAATGAAGAGCAAGGCTTGGACTTGAGTGGATAGCTATGATGATAGAGCCTATTATAAAGGCCTCACTCAACTTCACCGCCAAATTTTGGTGGGCTATGGTGAGATCACAGATCTGACCTACCCTTACTGACAATATATTGATGTTGAAACATGTTGTACTAGTTTTTACCATCTTAGCTAGCTATGAGATCGATTGGACCAGCCTCACTGGGAGTAGATACATGAGGTGACCATGAAGAGGTCCACTTCCATCCTCTTCCTATTCTTGATCTATAGACTCTGTAAAGAGTCGGGGGTGGTAATTCTACATCATCTGGACTTATAGATTATGGTTTAGAGGATATTATATGCAAGCTTAATAAAGGATGAGGATAATCTAGTGGCCCTCCAGCGTACACCATGCCCTCTTACTCAGATACCATTGTTGTTCGCTATAGCACCACTATTTGAGCCTTCATCCATCGCCACTATTGTTGATACCACTGTTAGGTGGCCCCAAAGGCTAACACTAATATGGGGAGTGGGACCATAACTACTATTGTTGCCTGAGAGGTCGTGCTTGCACCTACATCACCCGTTGGCATGGTCTATGTGTCAACGGCCACCATCCAGGCAATGGCATAAATACAAGCCCGCACTAAGTCATAGTTGACTTAGTTATTATAGTAGATCTGACCCTGGGTTTGCTAGGACATTTCAGCGTCTGAGGCTCACATGCAGGTGTTCACGATGGACACTATCAAAGATAGACCTATATTCATGGACCACCACATAAACGTATTTAAGAGGCGAGTATAACAGAGCCTTAGCACAACACGATCTGTTGATATGATGAAGCTTCATAAGGAGATGTATCAGCTTTAGGCCAATATGACAGCAGTATTGGCAGCACCAGTCATGTTCCTATTAGCTGATCCCTCAGTGCTAGTGGTTGATTTATTTGCTTTCGAGGACCCATCATACACATCCATCAGGAAGAGGATTTGCATCAATGATCTAGACACATTTAGACTACAGATGGGGATAATAGAGGAGCAGGAGTTAAAGCTTGCCAAGTTACACTCGATCCAGGATAAGGAGTGGAGACAGGCTTATTAGCATGAGAGAGTGAGGGATGCTGGACACTTTAGACATGCTTGTTCTATTGAAGAGGCCACTAGGCGGGATGAGGGTGGCCAGACTCAGCTAGAGACTAGAGCTTAGGCACCCAGATATATTCTTTTTAACCCCTTTACTTTATTAGTTTATTTTATGTATTGAGAATAATACAAATCTTTTTTGGATGGGAGTGTGGGTAGTTATAGGCCTTAGTACAGTTTGAGTAAGCTTGACCTATAAACATCCCAAATTTTGAATCATAGGTTTTTTTTTGCTTGTGTGCTTTATCCCTAAAGATATTTACTTTCTATTAAATCGACATGTTCAGGATGTGTAGGTAGTATTAGTAGCATGTAGTACTGAGGTCTATGGCATATGTTTGTTTTTGTGTGAAAAACTATACCCACCAAAAAATTTGCTAGTTAGTCTTGATAGCTACCATACATATATGATTCTTTGACAGTGCTTGTTCTGATAAGTAAGGATAAGTTATGATGAAAAACATGATGTGAGAGTCCTTATTAATAGTACAATCAGTGTCGTCAAAGTGTGAGCTTGCTTTCCTAAATTCTTATGCTATGTTTCAATTTAAAAATTGCCCTATTACAGTAACTTAGATTGTAGGTTAGTTGGTTAGGAAAGGTTTCTAGGTTGTTGTTCATATTAGTCCACTTAGCCTAAATAACCAACCAATTATGTAATGTAACCGTTGGTCCCAATATTTGAGCCTTTCATGTACCCTTTTCTTTCGATAAAACTTACTTACATAGCCTTATTAAATGTAAAATCCTAGTATTGGCCCTAGTCCTTTCTTGAACATTGTACACCTTGACTGAGGTAAAATGCTTAAGTTGAAGGTGGCTACAAAAAGTTGTCCTGGTTCCTAGGTTTGATATTGTACACCTCGAATTAGGCTAAAAGCCTAAGTTGAGGATGACTGGTGTAAGGGTAAACATACAAAATGAGGTGGAAGCTAGTAATGCTTGAAAAAGGAATACAAATATGCTCTGGGTGCAAGAAAAAATGCGTAGATGCCTAATCAAAGAGTTAAAAGAAAAATAATATGAAAACAAAAGGCCAAAAAGCTGAAAATGAGAATATGACACCCAAAAAGCTTGAAATAGGAGAAAGGAAGAATGAAGTGAAAAATGACAGTGTTGGTAGGGCAAAAGCATAGAAAAATATAGTATCAAGGAGGGCCTTTAGTCACTATGTTCCCTAAACATCAAGCCAAATCCCTATAAGCCTAATTTACAAGCTAATAAAGTCCTAAAGTGATCTTAGTCCAAGTAGTCAAAAGTCATAGTCATGAGTATAGGGGCAAGCATATGGTATTGAGCGTAGTATTTGAATGTTTTTTTGCGAGAGTGAGTGACTTTGTGTACTCCCAAACATTGAATAAGAAAATATCATCATGAGTGAGTCATGGGATTCTTTTTGTGAGGGCACTTGTATTGCATAGTTAATATTAGACTACCTCAGTGAGTTGTTTATCGTTAATTGTCTTGCTTTTCATGGTTGCACTAACATATGTGCTGATCTGCATTGGTTAGCTAGATAGCTATCTGATATGATTTTAAAAGTGGTGTGGATATTTATGTTTGAGTTTGATATGATGCATGCCATTAGATTTAGGTCTGTGTGTTGCTATATTACTTATGTAGATTGATTCCGTTACTTGAGGACAAGCAACAATTTTAAGTTAAGGGTATTTATATGCTGTCAAAATACAATATTTTTTATGGTTAAAACTTGGAATTTTATGTATTCCCATAGTGGTGTTAGTATATTTAATGTGTTTTTATGTTTGTTTTGCAGAATTACATGGTTGGCATGATTTATGAGCTAAGTGAGCAGAAATTGCAGAAATTATTGTCGTATGACACCCAATGATAGGGAGATTTTTGGAAGTTGAGTCTACAAACATGCAGACAAGTCATAATAGTTTCTATGAGTCATAGACAAGGTGTCATACCCTTAATATTAAAAAGTGGGGAGTTGTTGAAAAGTCATTAGACAAAACCCTCCACGGGCCGTAAAACTTCATATGGCCCTAGAGTTATCTATAGAGTCTGTGTACCCAATTCTCCTACTTTGTTTTGTAATATTTTCTGTTCATAGTTCTTACTTGTGATCTTTATTGAAGAGCTTGAATTTCTTGTTCTTAATTCCATTGTGTAAGTTCTTAATTATGTTATCCACTATCATGATTCTTGCATCTACATTGATAATGATTAGCTAAATCCATAACTAGATTTGTAGGAACCATGAAGAACTAACAAGGAAAGACTAGATAATTCGTAATTCTTAGAAAGAGTGTATGCATGTATTCATGAATTATCCTCGTTCTTAATGCTTTTAAATAAGGCCAATGTTAGAATTCGCCTAGTGTTATTAACTGGATCAAGGTAGTAATGAATTGAAGAAGATATTAATTAACAAGATTCGATTGATGTTTATCATCTAATCAACCAAACTGAGTCGAGGGGAGATTTTAATGGGATAGTAAGTGTTAGTAATGTCACACTATGGGATGGATCAAATCACATAGTAAAATTTTCCTCTAGACTAGATCAAAGGATTTGGTAAACTTAACTTACCGTTTTGCATGTTATACACTAGAAAAGTATTCAATTATCTGGTAATACTAAGATATAGAATTATGAAGAACACAATACCCTAGTTACTCTTCATATTGATTTCATACTTGTCTTAGTCAAGGAATTCTTTCCATAGTTTTATAACCCCCCTTACTCTTGGGGAGATAATTAGGTTAATCAACTTGAACTACTTGAAATTCTTCTTAGTCTACCAAATATTCTATGGGATTAACCCTAACCTCAGTCAGGTTAAATATCTTGACAATGACTATGTTAACCTTCAAAAAGGAGGTGTAGCTTGGGTGACATCAGGATACTATATGCATCATCGTCATAGTAGAGACATTTATATTTTTCATAGACTTTGTGATCCTGGATCGCAAAGTCAATTTCGAAGTTCCAATCATCTTGGGAAGGCCTTTCTTAGCCTCTGGGCGAGCCCTAGTAGAAATGGAATCCAGCAAACTTAACTTTCTATTAAATGATAATGAAGAAGTCATCTTCAGCATCTATCAGTCGTTGAAGAGGCCAGATGAATTGAGGTTGAAAGTTTGGGAACTTGTTGAATTCTGAGTATCCAAGTTGTTCAAGTCGGGCTGCGATAATAAATCTTGTCCTACTTGGGAAGAAAGCCAAGATATTTGATGTAATAGTGGTAGCTTAGTTTAGTTTTTAGTTTTTAGACTTGTAGGTAGTTACATTTTTTAGCAATTTTGGTTATCATTTTTTGACTCTAGACCGGTGGCATATAGGGTAACAGTGTGTATTGTGAAGAATATACAAGTATAAAACCAAGTCAACCATCTTGAGCCGAATAGGCAACAATAAGTGCTTCTATAAATAGCTCTTAGGGTCATGTTTTAAACCAAGACCCATACGCTAATTTGTAGAACATTTCCAGTGATCAAAATAATATGCAGACCAGTCCACAAGCTAACTTTATAGCCTGTAGATAAAACTACAGGCCATAAATAGGGCTCATGCACCCTAGGTAAGTTTTCTAAATTTGTCCGAGTGTGGGGTGCTTCTACGACCCACAATACGAGTTGTATTTATATATACGGCCTGTAGAAAAGTTTTTGAAGCTAATTTTCCAAGGGTTTTGGCAGTCTATAAGACTAGGGTCTACGAACCATTGAATACTCTATGACTCATAATTAGGGTTTCATAGAAACCTGGGCCTAATTTTCCAATGACCTTTTTAAAGTATAAAATGGGGGTCAAATAAGTTTTACCCCCATTTTTACAAAATTTCCCAAAAGCACCAGACTCTACACCTACCTAGCATTCCGACCACCGTCCAACCACTATCACCATTTTCCAATAAGTTTTTAGCATCAGTCTAACAACCTAGGGTTTTGCCTCCTTCAGATTCCTCTAATTTTCCACCCTTTTGATTGAATTTCGGTAAGTTTTCAGCCCTAAAAACATTGTATTACCGAAATTAATTTCATTAGGATGAAATTATTGTTGGGTATTCTCGTACAAATTTAATGGGTTCGAATTAATGGTTGCCTTTATATGTGATATGTGTGTAATATTTATCTAGTTGTTTCCATTGTTTTAAATAGTGTCAAATTCCAGAATATGTCAGTGTAGTTGTGTTTTGTTTATATGTTCTTACTAGAATACCATATCGTCACATGCCATTCGAATTGGATGGAAATCATTGCTAGAAAAATTATATATGATTACATATATGTTCATAATTTTTAACTTTCAAAGGTATGGGATTATGTTGTAAACTTTTAAAATAGAAATAAATGAGGTAGTGTGTGATTATTGCATGAGGGGTATCTGGGAGTTTGTTGAAATCATATGGAGTGCATAATATTCTTACATCGGTGCTATTTTCAATAATTGTGATATAATGATATCATTTTGGGACCATTTGATAGGCTTATAAGTCCAAGTTACTGGAAAAAGTCACAGCGCGAGGGTCTTCTACAGCCCTGGAACATTACACGAGCCATAGTTGCCCCTCCTATGAAGATCTAATAACTTAGAATTTCTGGGATTCTATCAAACGAGACCATTTATGAGCCATACTTTAATCTATGACTCGTAGATAGGTATCGTAGAGCATTGCCTTTAAAAACTCAATTCTGGAATCACCTCTATGACTCAGTCATGACCCATAAAATGATCTACGAGTCATACCTGGTCTCATAGATTCAATTCCAGTAGCTAACATAACGGCACTCTGACATCTATGAGGGCCTTTTATGGAACATAATCTTCATTACAACCTTTAAACAAGCCTTCATAGACTCATTTTTACCTAGTTTTGACATGTTCTTGTTTTTCGTTCCTTTACTAGCGAGGCTAAACGTGTTTCTAAATGTGTGTATTTCAGGTACCATGGCCCCAAAGGCTAGGAAGAATGAGATACAAGCCTTATAATGGTGGTTATGAGATAATCCCTCGAAAGATTAAGAAAACTCTTATGCTAGTGGATCTATAGGGGAGCTCGTTATTCAGCTCGATGCAGACACCGAGCGACTACAGACATGGGTTGCAGCTAGATAGGTAGTGCAGCCCTAAACTTAGGCTATTGTGGTCTATTCTCCCCAGTTTGAAGAGAGAGGTGACAAGAATAGTATTTTGATATAGATTACTTCATCCGAAGAGGGATCTGAGTGTAGATTCGAAGAGAAATCAGAGTCAGAGTCTTCATTAGCACTCCGACCACTATCCTCGTCTCTGGATGCTCTATTGAAACGACCCGAAAAGGTGCCCAAAAATGTTCCTCGAAAGTTCTTGAAAATGTAATTTCCATATAACTAAAAATTCATTCGTTATTTCAAAAATCTGACTTTATATTCTTGTTCAGAGGGTCAAATTTAGGGGGAAAAGGGTCTAACCCCGATTTTAGAGTGAATGCTTCACAATGTCAATTTCTATAGTGGCGATTTCTAGTGGACTCTGAAGGTCATCAGTGCGATGCACCAGTGTATGAAAATGATACCAGTTTTTATTTTCCATCCAAGACATTTAAGTCTTGGGCCTAACTCCCCCTGCATAAAAGTACCTATACTTAGCCATATTTCATGCTTATATCATCCTAATCATTCCCCAATACTCACCAAAACACATCTAATTATTTACTCCCAAATTCAAGTCGAAAAACCCTCATCCGGATTTAAGGATTTACACTCAAGCTTCAAGTCTCCATCTCCAATCTTCATCAAGTTCATCTCCAAAGCTAAGGTATGTGGGTTTCTTGGTTCCTTTCACCCATGATACACAAACTCCTTTACTCAAAAATTGCATGATTTTAAGTTTATTTATTCATGGTTCTTATTCATTATGAAATTCACTGCACATTATGTTGGAGTTTATGAAATTGTGATTGTTTTGCTATGTAGATCTATTGTGAAGCTTTTACATTGCATTTACTAGCATGATTTCACTCTTGAATTGTATGGATTTACACTAGCACTATATACCTGCCGAGTGTTTGATAAAATGTCTTAAGGGTTGAATGACTTTATGATGATGATAAAAATGTTTATATGAGTTGTTTCATGAGAAAATACCTATGGTGTTGCAAGAAGATTGTTGGGTTCTTATGTTTGTAGTATTCTTGAGAAAATGAGAAGTTCTTTCTTGATGATTGAAATGTAATGCTTCGATGAGCTAGTTCTATGAAATGCTTAATAAAAAAGGGATGGGCTCCTATAAGAAAGGTCACTCAATCCAAAAAAGGATAGGCTCTCATAAGGAAGGTCAATCAATCTAAAAAGGGATGGGCTCCCTTAAGGAAGGCCTATTAATCCGAAAAAGGATTGGCTACCATAAGGAAGGTCACTCAATCTGAAAAGGGACGGGCTCCCACGAGGAAGGCCACTTAATCCAAAAAGGGATGGGCTCCCATAAGGAAGGTGACTCAATCCGAAAAAGGATGGGCTCCCATAAGGAAGCTCACTTAATCTGAAAAGTAACGGGCTCCTGTAAGGTGAAGTTACTCATATAATCCTCTCCAAAAGTAGACAGGCTCCCGTAAAGAAGGTTGCTTCTCCAAGAGGTCCTATGTTATGTCAATTGAGGTTCCTTTCCATATTTATATATTATGATCTATGTAAGATGAATAATTCTGCAAAGCATGATTTACCTAAGCATTGATCATACATGCCATATTGTTATTATCCTCTCTATTGCCTATCATATGTATTTTGACTATGTTGCCTATCACTTGTTGCATTGCATCCTACATATTTAGTACATTCAAATGTACTAACGCACACTCTATGCCTGCATGATGTTACCATATAAGAATCAGAGCTCCATTTGGTCATCCTTCTCCTCCACATGACTAGTGGTTTCCATTCAAGATAGTTAGTAAGTCCTTATGTCCGAGGGCAATATCTGTGTTCTTATGCTATGTATTAAAGACCATCTTTCCTTTTAGGTATACTTTGACTATGAGGTGAGCCCAGTTGCTTGTATTTGCCCCCGCTAAGTTCTATATTAGAGGTGTTGTTGGACAAGATATGTATTATGTTTGAGCTTTGACTCACTTATGATCTTCAAGCTATTTAAATATAAATATCTCTTCCTTATTCCCAGTTTCCCTTATTTATGTTTCTCATGTTGTTTTATCTTTCTTCCGCAACCAAGAATGTGTGATGATATGATGATGCTTGTTTGGGGTTACTTTGGGTTTCCCATTCGCAGGTCACGTCTAAGCCCTAGGCTTGGGTCGTGACAAAGGTAGTATTAGAGCACTAGGTTGGTAGATCCTCAATGTCCAACAAACTACATTGATTAGAGTATTATTCATGGTTATGTTATGTACTGCAATTATGAGTAGGAGGCTATGACACATTTTAAGAAGTGTTTCCCTTCTTTATGGTCTATATCATACTGTAGAAGTAAGATAGGGCTTTTCCCTCTAACAAATGTTCTTTGTTCTTTTTCTTAATCATGCCGATTATAAGAGGAAGGTAAAGGAAGCTATATTGAAGGATTTGATGTTGATGGATTCGAGTTTCACTATTTCTTTTGGTTGCTAGTGGGCTTCTTGTGTGTCGCGAGTTGTAATATGAAGTTGAGCAATTTTGACAAATTTCATAAATAAATGACTTCTTGATTTCAAAAATGAACATTTGGCAAATTACTAAGTTTTGGGAACTAGTTTTTATGCATGTGATTCTCATGACTCTATTCGTGCCATTTTGGTTTCGCTCACCGCTTCCCGCGCCAGTTATTAGCATGCTTATGTATAACTATACATATATGCGTATATATATATTCTAAAGTAGGTTGGATACGGCGAGTCAGTTTGCCCATGGGTCGGCTTTTCTTAGTTCAGAGAAATAAGGAGCTGGGCTTAAGATATGTTGGCATCATGACATATGAGTGCTTGGCCCCTTCACCCGGGCCCACGTAAGTGCATGGCACCATCGTCTTGGCTCACTTATATGACGGGAATGATGACCTTTACATATTATGATACGTGAGTGCCTAGCTCCTTCGCCTCGGCTCACCTATCCTATGACGTGAGTGCATGGCCCCTTCGCCTCGGCTCACCTATGCTACAGTTGGGACTTGTGTTGGAGTTTTCGGGGATTTGAAACTTCTGGTGTTATGTTGTGGTATGGCATGAGTTTGGAGGTCACCATCGTTTCCATCCAGTATGCATTATTTTGATATTTTAGATAAAAAATTATTTTGATGTTGCATACAGGTTGGACTCATATATTTTTATTCAAATTATTACTCTCACTTATATTTTGTACTTTTCATTTTGCATATTAAGTATGTTTTTCGTACTGACCACCTTCCTTCGGGGGGGCTACATCTATGCTCGCCGGTACTGATGTACAAGTTAGAGAGCCATCTTGTTAGGATCTCTGTCCACCGTTGAAGTGCTCCCTTGGCCTCAAGAGTAGTCTTTTGAGTATATACATGTATACTTATTTTCTGTATTTTTGCATTTATGTATGTTCAAGGGTATGATGGGTCCCTGTCTAATCCTATGATTCAGTTCGTATATTTAGAGGTCTGTGGATACATGTGGGTGTGGAATATTGTGCTTGGTATGACTTTGTATGTATGATACATTTGTTTGGTTGTTCTACCACAGCGGTGACCTTATCGGCCCGCATATATGTATATATTGATGTTTGTTATTTGTTGGGATTACTATTTACAGGTGTGGTTAGTCAGTAAAACAGAGGAAACTTTACCAAAATTTTGATAAATTCCTTAGCTATTATAGTGGGGAATCCAATTTAGTGTTTGTCTAGGTGTCCAATCGGCACTAATCACGACCCCTGGGTTGGGTCATCACAGAAGTGGTATCAGAGTAGTTAGTGCTCGGAGTGTCCACAGATCATGTCTAGTAGAGTCTTATTTATCGATTTTTCGTGCATCACATCTATAAACAGGAGGCTACAGGATATTTAGGATGTTCCTCTTCCTTCTGATCTTAGATCGTGCGTTAGAGCGATGATAGTAGGATGATTACCTCCCTTGTCCTACTTATTCCTTCTTGGATTAAAAGAAGATATGGAGACATCCTTGTTACTATTAAACAGCAGGAGGAAAGAGTTAGAATGGCTGAAGAAAAAAATTAATCAAGGAAATGCAATTGAGAATAGGGCTAAATTGTATAGTGTCAATGCTGAACACATCATATTCAGGAAAATTGAGAAGTCCATTCTTCCCACTCAAAATACTTCTATGCATTGATAAAGTTAGAAGAATAAGGCTCTTTATACATAAAGTATGTATTGGCAATGATAATTGGGTGCAGGCTGATCATAATATTGCTTTTGCTTCCTGTAATTATTTTCAAGAATTATTCACTGGACAGCAGGTTAGAATTGATGAGAACATACTGAATTTCATCCCACTATTAGTTAATGAGGAGCAGAATCAATTACTTCAAGCTATGCCTACTCTGAATGAACTCCAACAGGGTGTTTTTTTTAATGAATCCTAATTTCAGCTGCTGGTTCAGACGACTTGAGTAGTAAGTTCTACCAAGTGTGTTGCGACACCATTAAATCAAATTTGATGTCTGTAGTACAATCCTTCTTTAGTAGAAGTGACATGTCTAGATTCATGACTCATGCATTCTTGGTACTCCTTTCTAAAGTACAACATCCAAATAAGTTGAAT
>JAOTQJ010163014.1:0-27380 GCA_025642045.1 Solanum sejunctum | reverse complement strand
AATAAAAAAAAGAGTTATATATATATATATATATATATATATATATATATATATCCAGTACGTATCGCAGACCCATCGCGGACCGGCACTGTATTACTGGAAAATTTAAAGCCTAAAATAGTGTGCATCCGAGATTGCTCTATGACACGGAAGCAACACGGAGCCCTACTATTTTTGGGAGGCTCTTTCTAAATAACTATTTGTTTATGTTTTTCTTTTGACACTTTCTTCTTTCACCTCCTCTTGGGTGTCCACTCCTATTCCCTCTTTTCTTTTTCACTATACTCGAGCACTAGGGAATTAGGATCAAAATCAGGTAATTCAACAAGAAAAAGGGATTAGCTTGAGATGTGGTTAGACAAATAATAGGCTAAGGCTCAACAGGGCTAACTAGGATTGATTGTGTCATTCAACGAAATGCCTAGATCATTTCCTCTATTTCTGGTTCCTCTCAAGTCTACTCTACAAACTAAGCAAGTTCTTGAACCTTTTACAACCAAGATTTACAATTGGCTCACTCACACATGGCATATTTTCATCACAAGGTTAGCACTAGAGTTCCTATTATGGTATTCCTATGAAATCATCTAATAAAGCATACATACCCAGTGATTCACAAGGTTCAAACACTCACCCTTAACTATGTTCAAAGGTTCGCGCTCGTATGCGCATTTACATACTACCACACACTGTATGAACTCGATTTGATGAATGCCCTTAGGACGGTCGTCATCCATCCATCATAGGGACCCCATCACTCAACTATGACTAATACATAGCTAATATCAATAAGTCTACACCACTAACAATCCAATGCATTCATAAATTATTAACAGCAAAACTTCCATGTATCATAGTAGTGATTAGCCAATACTTATAGACCCAACAAAAATTAAAAGATGTAGATGTCCAAACATAAATAAAAAGCAAAAATAAAAACATATTATCTTAATACATGCCAAAAATAGAATAATAAAAGCATCATCACAAACAAACAAAGGAATTCCTACCCCACACTTAAATTTAGCACTGCCCTTAGTGCTAACCATACATAACCTGTGAAGTAGGAACTGCAGTGCTCAATCGTCACTAGGGTCTAGTAAGATGGGCTCACCCTCTACATATATCGGAGGCACATCAGCTCTGTCGTCTTCATCGACCTCCTTATCATCCTCATCATCCTTGTCCTCATGCTCCTCCCCTAGGTCCGTAGGAATATCATCATCCACTGGCTAAGTGAACCGGGGTCCAATATGTAGGACAACTTTGGCATGATCATTTAGTGGGTATTCCACCTCAATCTCCTGCAATTTCTCTCTCATGGAAGGTCGGTCACCAATCTGGTTTCTCAGCATATCTAGGCTATATATGCGACCCATAATTAACTCATCCCGATAGGCCCTTTCCGTTGTAGTCAGGACTAGGCTCGTTTGTATGTGAGGCTCCTTAATATTGGTGGTAACATAGGGGGGATTAAATGATCGGACAGTAGTCTGCCTCCTCCTCGAGGACACCTGCATCACGACCAAAGCAGTAATCAGGCCCCAAAGGCATACTTGCGACCATTATGAGTCTTGGCCTTCCTCATTGATAGTCTGAAGATTGCTCCATAATTCAACTATATGGCCCTCATGATTGCATAGGTCAGGCACGCTCTATCCCTTGTCACATTAGTAAAGTGTTGAACTGGAAAGAAAGAGTGCATCATGATCTTCACCATGACTCTAGCCTCTCTGGACATGTAAGCAAAAGGAAAAGAGAGGTGATACCCCTGCTCAGCATATCGGACCCATCATGTCATGGACCTATGCCCTAAAATAGTATTCCTGATATCTTGGTAGATAGGTCGAAGGCACAACTCATTGAACACTCCTGCTAAGACATCTTCAGGGGTGCCAAAGATTCAGTTGATTACCAGCGGGGTAAAGTTGACCTCTACTCCACGAACCACCACAGTTTGGGTCTGTGGTTCTATGCTCATATTGGCTCAGAATTCCCTCATCAAGCTAAGATTGCATGGCATAGGTGGTCAGAATAAGAACCCCAAACTCAGTTGATTGCAATGGTTTAGAATTTGGAGGAACTTATTCCTAAGGGAGTCTACGTCAATAGGGACATCAGGGTAGTACTTTGTTTCATCATGAGACTAGTACCACCTTTTTCCCTCTCTGTTTATAGTGTTGGCCTTGTATTGAGGTTTCTGACCCCTCCTAGTGTCCTTGGCACATCCGGGATATCTCATGGTCATTTCCTTATGTTGGTGGCTCTGGGCCTGCTTGATGATCCGCCTCAGCATGCACTTGAAGATATATTACCTAAAAAGTGCAAAGTTGGTAGTTTACACAAATTCAGGACCCTACACTTAAACTCACGATCATATGGCAACGGTACTCAGACTTCCCCAAGACATGTGGGCTATATGCTACCCTACCTTATGCCTCCACATCACAGTTGATAGTTAGAAGAATATCACTTCACATTCAAATCAATGGTAAGGGTACTCAGACTTCCCCAAGACATGTGGGCTATATGCTACCCTACCTTATGCCTCCACATCACAGTTGGTTTACACAAATTCAGGACCCTACGCTTAAACTCACGACCGTATGGCAAGGGTACTCAGACTTCCCCAAGACATATGGGCTATATGCTACCCTACCTTATGCCTCCATATCACAGTTGATAGTTAGAAGAATATCACTTCACATTCAAATCAATGGTTAACAAATAACTCCTCAATATCAGACACAAGGGTTCAACCCCACACTAGCACATTTACGTAAACACCAATCTATTTTGAGATTAAGGCAAAATATGCAGAAGACTCCCCCATTGCTCTTTGTTAGATAGTTTTAAGTACACCTCATAATCACCCCATTCAAATTGAGCCCCCATATATGCATAGTTGGCCCATGCTAACATATGAAAAATTCATATAATCATAGAACATGGGCAAGAATACTTTATCCCTAGTTGTTTCAATTTTGAGTACAAATATCAACCTAGGGTTTTCACCCCTCCAAATCAACCCCAAGCTTGCCCCCAAGCATAGTCAATCTTCACCATACCCACTCACAAACATGAATCCCATAAAAACAAGGAAGCCTCACTCCACTCCTTTACAATTTTATAGAGCGACGCACAAATTCGAGCAATACGCACAAGAATCACATAAAAGTGAAGTTAATAGAACATACATTGCTTATAGAGTGTGCAATGTGCTCCACCAGGCGCGACCCAAGGGGTACGCGATGCAAATCAATTCAAAATTGAAGGGGGAAAGGGGCGAAGAAGACGTGAAAGAGAAGAGTGGGGAGGTAAATAAGGGTTAGGGATGGGTTGTTTAGAAAAAGGGAAAAAATTAAATAGTTTAGGGGAACTAAATGGATGGGGCCACATCTACAGTCGGGGGTTTTACACTACACTGTGTTTGCTCTGCATCACAAAAGCAATGCAGAGTCACACTTAAAATAAAATTTATTATGATTGCAGAAACAGTAAGCATTTGCATTTGCTCCGCGACGCGAAAGAAATGCGAATGCACACTTAACAAAATTTCCTTACCTGGGCATATAAACAGCGAGGGTATGGGTTTGTTCTGCGATGCAGAGTGAATGCGTACCTATACTTATTAACATTTCCACCTAGGGTCAGAAATAGTAGGCATTCACTATGGGTCCGCGTCGCAGTACCATCGCGAATGCTTACTATTTTAAGCAACATTGAATGTTTGATTTTGAACTCCGAGCCTCGATAAATTTCTTGAACACCTGGACATGCTTCAAAAACACTAAAACAATGAATTAGAACTAGAAAACATAAAAAGAAAAAAAATTCCAATGGATCATAGGGAATTGAGGACTGAAGATTTGACATACACTAGTTTAGGATCTGAGATGCAGAGGGATCACAGACCTATAATTGTGTAAATTTTTCTTCTCTTTTGTACGAGACACACCTATTTGTCTAAATTTTTTTCGAAAGGAAGATAGGACAATAAAATACAACTATATTATCCTACCATGGGTTGCCTCTCGTGCAGCACCTAATTCAACAGCACGTCATGATGCATGTTATGCTCATTCGTCCTTGGCCAACTCAATGACCTCTACTATTTGATTCGCATCCATACCACAGCAGTGTTTGACCCTTTGATAGTTCACCAAAAAGATTTGGTTCGTGGTCACATCTTTCAGCTCCACTGCACTATGAGGTGTGGTCGCTACCACCACATATGGTCCACTCCATTTGGACCTTTATTTTCCTAGAAACAACTTAAAATGTGAGTTGAATAGCAATACATGTTGGCCTGGCTTGAAGTTCCACTTGATTATGTATCGGTCCTACCATTTTTTTGTCTACTTCTTATAGAGCTTAGCATTTTCATATGCTTGGAGCTGGAATTCATCTAACTCCTCCAGTTACTCAAGTCTCTTCCTTCTCGCGAGCTCAAAGTCAAGATATAGCTTCTTAATTGCCCAATACGCCTAATGCTTGAGCTCTATGGGCAGATGAAAGGCTTTGCCATACACTGTCCTGTAAGGAGATATACCTATTAGGGTCTTGTATGCAGTTCTATAGGCCCACAACGCTTTATCCAAGTTGCCCAATCCTTCCAGGTGGCATTTACAATTTTCTATAATATCTGGTTAACCTCCTAATTAGTGTCTGCTGGTTTGTGGGTGATATGTTGTGGCCACTTTGTGCCTAATCCCGTACTTGGCCAGCATGTTCTTCACGATTGTTTTAGAAGTTGTGTACCACCATCACTAATAATGACTCTTGGAGTCCCAAACCATGTAAAGATATTCTTTTTATGGAACTTGCTTACCACCTTCACATCATTTGTAGGAAGGGTTGCTACTTCTACCCATTAGGATACATAGTCTACAATGATAAGACTGTAGTGACACCCGAAGGAAGATGGGAATGGTCCCATGAAACCAATGCCTCAAACATCAAAGATTTCCACTTCTAGAAGTTTATTTAAGTGCATCCCATGCCTCTGAGTTATAGTTCCTATTTTCTAACATGCATCACAAGCTCTGGAAAACTGAATAGCATTTCTGAACAAGGTAGGCTAGAAGAAACCTAATTGTAATCCTTATGTGTTGTCCGATCACCACCATGATGTCCCCCGTATAGAAAGGCAGGACATCTCTCTAGGATCCATCTCATCTCAGCCTCAGGAACACACCTCCGTATCATGCAATCCGCCCCCTGTTTGAATAAGTATAGCTCATCCCAGATATAAGCTCTAGCATCATGGGCCAACCTCTTCTTTTGCTGGGAGGTTGCCTCAGGCGGGAACACGCCAGTTACCAAATAGTTAACAATATCATCATACCATGGTAGTTATTCCACCTTAATGTCCAGTAATTGCTCGTCTAGAAACTCTTCTCTGATTCATGGTTGTTCACCTATGTGAGCATTAGTCTCTAGAAGAGAGATGATCAGCAACCTGGTTTTCACTCCCCTTTCGATCTCTGATCTCGATGTCAAACTCTTAGACTAATAAGATATATCTAATCAAGCAAGGCTTGACATCCTTTTTGTTGAAAAAATACTTCACCGCTACCTAGTCTGTGAACACCACCACTTGTGTCCCTAAAAAATAAGCTCTAAACTTATGGAATGCATACACTAGTTCCAGCATTTCCTTCTCAGTAACTGTATAGTTGCCTTATGTTGTATCTAAGGTTTTGCTGTCATAGTATATGGAGCGAAAGACTTTACCTTCGCGCCCCAGTATTGCCCCTACTGCTATATCTCTGGTATCACACATTAGCTCAAATGGGAGATCCCAATTGGATACTACCAAGATCGGAGCCTCCATCAACTTCTTCTTCAGTGTTTCGAATGCCTGCAAACAAGACTTGTCAAAGTGAAACAGTACCTCTTTCACCAATAAGGTGCACAATGGTTTCATGATCTTTGAGAAGTTTTCAATAAACCTGCAGTAGAATATCGCATGTCCCAGAAAACTCCAGACTCCTTTGACTGAAATCGATGGAGGTAGCTTGTCAATCACCTCTATCTTTGATCTATCTAGTTTCAACCCCTTCTTGGATACTCTATGGCCTAATACTATCTCCTCCTTAATTAGGAAGTGACATTTCTCCCAGTCAAGGATGAGGTTAGTCTCTTCACATCTAACAAGTACTCTGTCTAGATTCTGCAAGCAGCTATCACATGACTCCCCAAAGACGAAAAAGTCATCCATAAACACCTCCACAAAGTTCTCGAACATATCATGAAAGATCTCCATCATGCACCTCTGGAATGTGGCTGGTGCATTACACAGCCCAAAGGGCATATGCTTGAAGGCATATGTCCCATACAGGCAAGTGAAAGTTGTCTTTTCTTGGTCTTTGGGTACAATGGTGATTTGGTTGTACCATGAGTATCCATCCAGGAAATGATAGTACTCATGCTTAGCAAGTCGATCTAACATCTGGTCAATGAAAGGCATGGGGTAGTGATCTTTTTTGGTGGTATCATTTAGTTTCCTATAGTCCATGCAGATTCACCACCCCGTCAACATCCTAGTCAAAATCAGCTCATTCTTCTCATTGGTGACAACTGTCTTTCTGCCTTTCTTGGGAACATATTGAATAGGGCTTAACCATTTATTGTCTGATATGGGGAAGATGATCCTTGCATCCAGCCACTTTATCACCTTTTTTTCACAACCTCCTTTATGATAGGGTTAAGCCTCCTTTGCGGTTGAGCCACATACTTGTAGCCCTCCTCCATGAATATTCTGTGCATGCAGAGGGCTGGGCTAATCCATGGATGTCAGATATCTGCCGCCCCATGGCTCACTTTCACTTTTTCAACACTGCAACAGCCGCTTCTACTTGGGCTGCAGTCAAGGAAGCAGACAAGATTATAGGTAATGTATTATTTTCGCCAAGAAACTCATACCTGAGATGCGATGGTAGCTGCTTCTACTCTAACTTAGGATCTTCCTCCACTGAGGGTTTCAGAGGTAGTCCTAACACCCTGTTTAAAGGTTCATTCATCTTTTTCAACATGCTCATATTGTGCGCATTCAGTATACTTTCGATCTCTCTGGCTCTGCATCATCCACTAGCCCTTAATTTAATAGTACCCTAGCTATAGGGTCTTTAATCTCCACCTGGCTTGTTGTTACTATAGTGCCTATCAGTGTGATGGCTGCAAGATCCTCATATGCAGTTGGTAGCTTCATTGCCTTGTAGACATCAAACACTTCTACCTTATCATGGGCTTGCATGGTGAGCCTCCCTACCATGACATCAATTAATACCCCTCCTATAGCCAAGAATAGGAGTCCGAGTATAGATAGAACCTCAAGATTAGGCTCAAAATCTAGGATGATGAAGTCTACGAGGAAGATGAGAACCTCATTTGGACTAAGACGTCCTCCATCACTCTATCCGGCCTTGCCACTGATCGATTGACCAGCTGCAATACAATAGTTTTTGCCTTCGGCCTTACCATACCAGTTGTAAAAACAGAGATATAGGCATGAGTTTTATGCTAGCTGCAAGATCACATAAGCCCTTTGCATTCAGACGGCTCTCAATAGTTACTTGTATAGTGAAGCTTCATGGATCATTTAGTTTGGTGGGCAAGTGTGATTTGTTAAGAATCTTAGAGTTGTATGTCTTTGTGAGTGCTACAATGTCATACTCAGCCCATTTTATCTTGTTAGCCATAATGCCCTTGACATACTTAGGATATTTTGGGATCCCCTATAAAACATGAATCAAAGGTAAGTTAATTTGTACCTATTTTAGCAGCCTGATAAATTTCTGAAAATAGTCACCCTCCTTCTTCTTCTTGAGCTTTTGTGGGAAAGGAGGAGATATTCTGGTAATGGTGTGGCCTCATTAGTCGTTCGGCTAGGATTGCCAACCTCAGTGTCCTGTGCAGAATTTTTCCCCTCATTGTTCTCCTTCTTAGGAATCAATTCCATTAGAGGCCTCTTTCTCCGTGTACTGACTGCATTTACTTGTTTTGGATTAGGATCAGTGTTGCCTGGCAAGCCTCCTTTGGGCCTAGAATTTATTGAAGTGGCCAATTATTCCAACTGCTTCTCTAAGTTTAGCAGATCTTGTTTGTTCCTTTGGATTTGTTCTTCTTGCCTGTTCTAGTTGGCTAAGATCTGTCTCAGCACCTTACTATCATTCATGGTGCTAGGATTAGCCTATCTTGAAGGATGTTAGACCAGATGATTCTAATATGCATTTTCGCCCTATGGTCTTTGCTGTGGTGGCCCATGAATTTGTTGATTGCCACCCCATGAGAAGTTTGGATGGTTCCTCCAATTCGGGTTGTAAGTGTTTCTGAATCCTTGATAGCCTCCCCAATTAGCATTTCCCATAAAGTTTATTCCTCAGGATTGGAACTGCAAGATTCAGCTATATGATCTCCTCCCCCACATATATCACACCAACCCAATGACTGCTGTTGTACCATATTCATGGGGGCTTGCTACTAATCGGCTGCCAATGGTATCTACCAGTTTTATACCCAAAGTTAGGTTGTTGAAGTTGTGGTTATCATGTTCTGCATCGCTGACATTTGGGCCCGCATTCTACTAATAGCATCAATCTCTAAGACCCCAATCTATTTTTGCACTGATGGTTTGCTAGATCCTCCATTCCATTCTAGGTTGCCCTGTGCAATTCTGTTGAGAAGAGCGTATAATTCATCATACATCTTTTCCAACACTTGTCCCCCTGCAGCTGAATCAAGAAGAATCTTGGAATTGGGTTCCAACCCTTCAATGAAGGTGTGAACCAATACCTTGTTAGCTTGGCAATGGTGTGGGCAATTTATAAATAGAGTTTTGAACCTGTCCCATGCCTGAAATAGATTCTCGCCAGCCCTCTGGTTGAAACTCGTGATCTCACTTCTTAGCTTAGTTGTCTTGCCCGATGAGAAGAATCTGGTAAGAAACTTGTGAGCCAAATCATCCCAGGATCCTGTGGAGTTAGGTGGCTTAATTTGTAACCACCTCCAGGCTTCCCCCAATAGTGAAAAGGGAAACAAAGTCTTCCTCAAGTAGTCACGATTCACCCCCATGGAAATGAAAGTATCAGTAATCTCAAGAAAATTTTGATGATGTACTTGTGGTTTTTCATGAAGAAGCCTGGTGAATTGCCCAGTAGAGTGAAGTAACTGGACCATATTTTGTTTGAGCTCCTACCGGCCACCAGGCTTCGGTTTGATAAAATAGCTTGCGACATTTGTAGTTCTTGGGATTACTACATCCTGTACTGACCTCGGTGCTAGTGCTGCATCAGCAACTAGTGCTACTGGTGCGGGTACATTGTTATTTGCCATGTTTTCTGCAATAGGATCAACCTCCACCTTATTGTCCTCTTGATTCTCCAGCTCGGCCAGTTCAAGGCGATGTTTCAAACAAAATTCCTGCTCTCCTATTTGATTGACGAAAACAAGAGTCCTAATTTTCCAGTTTAGAACTCGCTTTCCAACATAGAAACACCGCTAAGATCAAATGTAGTGCTCACCACAAAACAAGATAACTTTGATAATGAACAAATTCATTTTAAAATCCCCGCCAACAGCACCAAAAACTTGTTTGCTCCCCAGCACACGCAAGTGTATGTAGTCTCACAAGTAATACAGTGGTCCTTAGTAAGGAGCCAGATTGTTGAACCCAAGGGATTTGAATGTAATTCGCCCTCTCTCTCGATTATCACATATATGGTGCTTTTAGTAAAAGGAGCTGTTGTTTGGTGGAAAATAATTTGTAAAAGAAATAACTTGTAATAAACTAAAATGGCTTTCACATAAGATATCAATTAAGAATGCAATTCTAGGGTTGTAACCTTTATGACTGTGTCTAGTCTTAACAATATATTTCTACATCTGATTTCTTTATTATTGATTCACGGGGGTTTAATATAACTGAATAGGTTTGCACGCCTCTGTTGACCTACCGTTATTAACTGCCTAACTACATCGTTGAGCTAGGATAGAGAAACTAATAAAAATGCATTAAAGTTATCTTCTCATATGTGAACCAAGCAAGGTATAAGAGTAGTTTTTACAGGTCTCCCTTACACAAATCAACCTAGTTTTCTAGTATTGAACAAGCTCCCTATGCTATTGTGTTTTATTCACTCCAACATCTCTCGAATCCAAAGTGAAGAACAAATTTACTCGCTAGTTGGCCAAACTTTGAAGTATAGATATAAATAACACAGGAATAATGGAAAGAAACAATTCATAAATGTCAAAAGTTAAGAACTACACATGTTTATGACTACAACCCCAGAATATGGAGGCTTAGCCACTCATGGACATGGAATACATCATGAATAAAGTGGAAAACATTAATAACTAAAATCTAAAGATTAAACTAACCAAAGTACGATGGAAAAGTGTTCTCCGTCACCTCCCTCTCCAGTTCTTGCATAAAACTAATGTGTAAACCTAAAGCCAAACATAGAGAAATAATAAAAATCCCATTTTTTGACTTTTTCGTGTCGAGTCCTTAGGTCCACTATGTGGAACCCTTGTTTTCCTACATTCTTGCTTAATTTGCTGATTGGATAATTCTGCACACTTTTAAACAGGTTCGCGATGCGAACCTTGTACCTCCATTAGGTTTCTCGCCTTTTTGCATTTTATAGCTTCCACAACCTTGTACCCAGGTTTGCCACATGGATTGTTGGTCTTTTAGTTGCTTCCGCTAATCTTCATTTTCCTCGTTCTGGGTTGTATTCTTCTATCTAGTCCGGCTTCAACCCCGAACTTCCCAACCAAAGCAACATCCTGCAAACACACAACCAACAGGCACACTTAGACCTACATCAGTAAAATAAGAGAAAATAACACTAAATCACCTAGACTATATTAATTTGCCCTTCGAATTTACTCTATTTATAGCATCATTGGCTAATTAGGCCTATAAATATGCATAAGATTAGCCGACCACTACATAAGTTCTTGGCAGAGAAAGCTCAAAGAGCTTTCCTTCCTTCATTACTAAGCCAAGGTCCCAGGTCTCTAAGTCAGCCCACGCGTTTTCGAAGAATCCTGCAGCTATAGGCATATGGCCTAGCAAGCCTTCCCTTTCCACCGGAGCTAAATGGGCTTTGCCCCATTCCCCAATCTGATCTTTGGATGCGAGCTATACTCTGCGAAAACCCAAATAGGCGTATGGCCTTGCCTTGTTATTTAACCTCTTTTCCCGTATGATTAGGAATGCTCAATGACAACCTCTCAATTGTCACTGCCTAGCCTCTCTTGCTACCATGGTAGCACCTCTTGTGGTTAGCACTAATCATATTCAAGCAATGAAGCTTACACTCATTCACATTGATTCATCCTGCTATGCCCCAGGCCTTTTGCTCTTATAACATAAAAGATGGTCGGCTATTCGTCAAGGCCCAGGAAACTGCTGAACAGCTTATGGTGGGATTTGATACCCGTATCCGATCGAAATTGCATTTAGTGCTCCCCTAATGTAAAGAGGGGCCTTTTCTAAGTGGGTCTCTTCACACAAGACATTGCTTAGGACCAACGGGTGACACGACTGGAGCCCGATCTACTTTGCACATTCCATCCTTCAACCCTTCGCCTATCAGCTTGGCAGGAAAGCTACATTGATCCTTCTTCGGCTTTGATTTGTTACACTCAGAAGCTCCAACAAGCCCTAAAGTCTCTTGCCGCCTAAAACTCTTCCAAGGGAGTGTTGCTTTACGTTTGATCCTATGTACCCATAGAATGTTATGCGTTCTCTACTTTCGGATCTCGCAAAGAGAGAACGTGTTTTTTCCTCTGGATTTTTCTCTCATTCGCAAAGCAAAGAAAGCGGGCTTTGCCCCAGCTACTGCTATCCTTGGGAAACCAAAAGAGCTACCGAAGGAAAGGGATGCAGTCTCTCCCTTGGCCTTTGGAGAGAAGAGGACAAAGAAGAAAACGTCCTTCGCGCAAGTTTTTTTGCTTCCTGCATCCTTACTAGTAAATATAGCAAACACCTGAATTTATCAAAATTATTAGTATTGTGACTTGGCATGCATAATGGGTCAGTTTTGTGATATTAGATTATTAATAAGCTCGAGATGTGAATTTCGGGCAGCTTGTAGATACAGTTTTTGAGTTATATAATTTTATTATTGATAAGATTGAGGTGTAAATGTCAGGCGGCTTGTAGATACATTTTTCTGATTATCTATTTATATTGTTGATGAGCTTGAGGTTTCTTTCGAGCGGCGCATTATTAAATTTTAGGTTTCATATTTCAACATTCTTCCAAATATAGAAACCGATTTTGTGGTGGATTTTATTGGTTATTCTACTCATACTAGTAGTTTACTTGTATGTAAATTATTGTTGGATTTCCCATATCCTGATATCTATTTCTTTGATTTGTTCTGATTTTGTTGCTATTTAGTAATCTCATTCATTCTATTTTTATTATATATTATATTTCTGAGCTCGGTCGGCCTATGATGCCTTATGAGTACCCTATATTTTTAGTACCCATGTTGCACTTCGACATCATTTTAATGCAGATCCTAGTTCGAGCAATCTAGCACGGTCTGAGGATTAATAGTAGCGTCAAATTTGGATTGTGGTGAGCTTTTGGCATTCCGAGATTTGTTGCATTTCCCTCTATACATTTGATTGTGTTTTGTATTTTGACAGTCAAACGTTTGTATTGTGTATATATATTTATCAATCATTTGGTACTTAGTGGCTCCTGCTCATGATGATATCACGTCCGAGTAGTTAATTCTATGCCAGTCCATTATTTTGATTGTATTCGGGTATTTGGCATATTTTATATCATACTGCATATGTATGCTTAACTCATAATTCTATGTTATATTTATTCTATTTTCTGCTTATATTAAATTGTTTTCCGCAAACTCAAAGTCTTGGGTTGGGTAACCTACTCGGAGGCTATAGTAAATGTTATCATGATTCAAATTCAGATCGTGATAAAATAAAATTATATGTTCACAGTACAAATGAATTTTATTTTTATCAATTTTACCTTTTTCTTTCACATTCAAATATCTCATAAATTGAATCATATTTTATTTCCCAATGCATGAAAAATTCACATCTACATTAGAGTTTTTATAAGGATAATTAATGTTTATATATATATATATATATATATATATATATATATATATATGAAAAATTTATTATTACATATATTAAATACAAGTATATCTTGTCATAAGTATATATGAAAATGAGAGAAATATTCCTTTGATCCAAAAAAAGATGTTTGCATATATTCCTACTACATAAGCCCATACACAAATTCCTTGTTTAAAAATTATATATGCCCATTCGATTTTCGTAACAATCAAATTAGTAAATTACCTTTTTTTTCTCTCTTAATTTTCACCGATCAAACTATAATTATGGTTAATAGAAATTCCGAAATTCCTTTAAAAATACACAAATATACATAATACACACACGCGCTTGCACACACACATATTTTCAGATAGGTAACTTTTAATCTTCATGATATATGACTAAGCATATTTTAATTGTAATTACGCTGATCTGATAACTTGCAAATCATTACTTATATGTATTTGTTACCAATATAATTTCAAAATTAAGTAAATTTATTAATTATTATATTTAAATAAATTTAAACTATATATTAAATTATTTTTAATATATAATTTTAAAATATTTCAATAATAAAAGTTGTTGAAACTCAAAGCACTTTAATTATGATAAACATAGATAACGTTATAGAAATCATATAAATCATATAGTTCATATGTGCTGAATATTTTGGATAACATAAAATGTAATTTCTTTTAGTTTTTTTTTTATTAAAGAAATGTGCATTATTTGGCTTAATTTACTCTTTTTATTTCATATTATTTATTATATTTTCCTTCTAGAAGTCAATTTGATTATTTCTTAAGTTAATAATTCGTTAAATCAGGACAATATTTATAATTACAATTTGAATATTTAAAAAACTATACGAAAAATACTATAAATTGTAATTTTTCATTAAAACATTATGAAAATGTATATTTTTAATTCTTGATCAAAAATCACCATAATATAACTCAATAATAAAAATATGATAATATGTTTAAGACTGCTGGATAATAATATATGATTGTAAATCTCTTTTATACTCATTTTAAAAATAATTTTATTTTAATATTTTTAATCTGCAATTTAAATTTACTTAAATATAATGGTTGATGTAATTGCTTAATTAAAAGTCATATTAATAACAAAATATTAGTAAGAAATCATAACTTATCAAATCGGCATAACATATCAGCGCAAAACTACAACATTAAATATGATTCTCCAAGGCTATTGTTAATTAGGATCGACATATATGAACTTTATGATATTTATGATTTGTGCAATGTATTATTCCATATTATGTCTCAAGTGTTTTAAGTTTGATTATCATTATTAAAATATTTTCAAATTATATTATATATTTATTAATAAATATAAGTAATGATTCACAAGTTATCAAATTGATATAACATATATAGAAATCCAAGAATACAACAATAATGTTTAACTCTCTTAGGTAGCAATTATCAACTGTAAATAATTTTTCAATTGTTATCAAGTCATCAGGTGTTTCAAAAAATTTAGTGAAAAAAATATTTTTTTATAATTCTTTAGACGTACATGTGTTATATATTAGATCGATAAAATTAATGTCACGATCCAAGCCTAGGGCCTAGATGTAACAAGGCAAAGCGGGAATTCGGAAAGACCCTAAACAGGCCTCTTAGCATATCATATACACATCCTTGGTCGCGTAAACAATATAAATAACAATCGAGTGACAATTATCATGAGGGAAGCGGAAATAAAGGAAGTCTTTAAAAAAAATGTAATCATAATAGGAGTCAAGCTCATTAATACAAAACCAATTCAACATCCAACAACATCTCTACTACGATGGGAGCGGAGGCCAAGACATCTTCAGACTCACCCTCAAAGATGAGTGTCCAAAATATTAGTCAAGTCTTAACAAAGCATGAATGAAAGATAGATATTGTCCCCCGAGTTGAGGACTCACCAAAAGCTTCTTCAAATGAACCGACTAGCCACATAGAGGAGGGGGATCAATAGGAGCTCCGATCCCTACATGGTGAAATCATGTAGGCAAAAAGTATGTATTAGTACGTGGAATGTACTAAGTATTATGGTGCAATGCATCAAAGACATAAGCCATAATATTCAATATGCATAATCATAATCAATAGATATAAGCTCAATATGATATGAAGGATCAATGATTGAGTTAAAGCATACATGTAGATAAGCAACTGCATAACATAACCTACATATGTGTGGGGAGACCTTAACCGACATATAAGACTAAGCGAGCTACTACTTGGAATTCCGATGCATGTCACCCCAGCAGAGAAGGTGTGGTCTACTTGCTGAAACGCCCCAAAAATGTGCTTCGAAATGCCCATAATCATAATTTCTATATATCTCAAAATTTGTGCATGATATCAAAAATTCGACTTCATATTCTCGATCAATGGCAAAATTAAGTGGGAAATGGGTATAACCCGGAACCTAGAATACCCGTAGCAAAAAATAATTTCGCTAATTTTTTGAGAAATAGTGTTTGTCTGCGCCTAGGGTACAACGCGCCTAGTCATAGAGCAGTGCAAATGTGGCCTCGCGTTGGGTACACTACGCCTAAGATGCGGACCAGTGTAAGTTTTTTCTTGATTTTTTATTTTGGCCAAGGGCATTGGGGTCATAGCCCCATGCCCATTTAAACGTGAAATCACTCATGCTTAGCCATTTGTCTTTCAATTCTATGTCTTAGAAAACCCTCTCTCAAACTTCTCTAAGACTCTATCAATTCTCTTATTCAAATGTAAGGATTTCAGCTCAATCTTGGGACTTAAGGACTCATTTCAAGCTCTGAGACTACTTCAAGTTCACCTCAAGGACTTCAAGGCTTAAGGTATGTAGGTTTCATCCATTGGGCCCTTTCGCCCATGGAGCCCAATATTTTTTTTTATGAAAATTGCATGATTTCAAGTTTTATTACTTATAGGTATCTCTTAATATGAAATATGAGCATGAATTATGTCAGGGTTTTATCAAAGTATTGTTGATTATGCATAAGTATCTATTTTAAGCTTACACTATGAGTTAATCTTTGTCCGTTGAAACTATGGATGTTTGGAGCTATGAAACTATGATCTATTATAAGTTTTGATGATGGATTTTAAGGTACCCTGCATGAAAGTTTTACTACATATGGGTGGGTTGATTTGTATTGAGTTTATTCATCTTATTTCACTCTCAAATTACATGATTTTGAATTAGTATCATGAACTCACAAAGTATTTGATAAAATATCAATTCAAGAATTCTCAAGTTATTGATGATCTAGTACATGATTTATAAGTCAAGAGACTTCATGATGATTAAGGACTTCAAAGCATTAAATTCATGAGAAGTATCTATGACATTACAAGTGAATTATTGAGCTCTTATGCTTTGTTATGCACTAGTGAAATGATAAGCCATTTCTCGATACTTGAATGTAATGGTTTGATGAGATATTTTGTACTCCTACTGAAAAGATTATTTCTAAGGTAAGGACATCTTATAATACCTACCAAAAAAATCATGTCGTAAGGTAAAATGAATCATAGCTCCTACAGAAAAGATTATATCGTAAGGTAGGGACATCTTATAATGCCTATCGAAAAGGTCATGTCGTCAGGTAAAATAAATCATGACCCCCACCAAAAAGATTATATCATAAGGTAAGGGATATCTTATACTACCTACCTAAAGGTTATATCATAAGGTAAGGGACATCTTATACTACCTACCGATAAGGTTATGTCATAAGGTAGGGGTATTGGTAACATTCTCCGAAAAGGTTATACCGTAAGGTGAGTTGGTGACAACCTGGTCATTCTCATGCATGATTATGTAAGGCTTTGAGCTTATACCAATGGTTATGATTATGTGTCTTGATTTTTATAGCTTATCTCCTTTGTTGCATTGCACCCTACATACTTAGTACATTCCAAAGTACTAACGCATACTCTACACCTACATGATATTACCATGTAGGGATCGGAGCTCCTATTAATCATTCTCCTCCATATGGCTAGTTTCCTCATTTGAAGAAAGCTTTGATGTAAGTCCTCAACTTTGAGGACATTGTCTATTTTCTCTTTTTATGATATGTTGAGACTATTATTACTTTTGGTTATTTACTACTTGAGGGTGAGCCTTAGGAAGTGTCTTGGCTCTCGATCCATTCCATGTAGAGATGTTGTTGGATGACATGGTATTATATGTATATGAGCTTGACTCTTCCTAAGCTATTACTTTTATGAAAGATTTTGCCTTAGTCCCGCTTCCCTTCTTATCAACGTATCTTGTTAATGTCTATTTTTTCTTTTGCGATCAAGGATATGAGAATTAAATATTAAGAGGCTTGTTTGGGGTTCCTTCAGGTTCTCCATTCTCCATGTCATGTCTAGGCCTAGGTTTGGGTTGTGACAAACTTGGTATTAGAGCACTAGGTTGTTAATGATCCTCAAAAATCCAAAATATCGCATCGATTAGAGTCTTATTTATGGTTGTGCAACATCTCGCAACTATGAATGGGAGGCTATGAGGCGTTTTAGGAAATGTTTTGCTTCTTCATAGTCTATATCGTGATTTAGATGTAAATATAAGGTTTTTCCCCTAACGAATGCTCTTTACACTTCTAGATCATGCCACTAGAGAGAGGAAGACCTTGGAAGGCTCACACACCCGAAGATGGTCCGACTTACCAAGCTCCTCAAGAAGAAGGAGCTACTCAAGTCGAGTTTCAAAATGTCATCACTATATTGGGACATGTAATGACCCACCAATTGAACCAAGGGGCCCAAGCTCCTCATCTCCTACTCTAGCCTCGAGGGTGAGGGATTTCACAAGAATGAACCCTCCGGAGTTTCATGGGTCTAAGGCAGAGGAAGATCTCCAAGAGTTCATAGATTAGGTGTATGAGGTGTTACCCATAATGAGGGTAAATTTGAAAAAGAAGGCAGAACTAGAAGCCTGCCAACTAAAAGATGTGGCTCAAATTTAGTTTGTACAATGGAATATGGAGAGGGAAAACTCCGATGTTATTCCTTCAGAGTAGTTCAAGGTCGCCTTCCTCAATCAGTTCTTACCTATTGAATTTAGAAAGGCTAAAATAAAGGAGTTCATGAATCTTAAGCAAGGTTCCATGAGTGTGAAGGAGTATGCCCTCGAGTTCAATAAGCTTTCAAAGTATGCTCCACAATTGGTTGTCAAACCTAGATCAAGGATGAACAATTTTGTTTCAGAGATGTCAGACTTAGTAAATAAAGAGTGTCATGTCGCGATTCTTATAAGTGATATGGATTTGTCTCGGCTTATGACTTATACTGAACAACTTGAGGGGGAGAACTTAGGAATAAGAGAAGTGGGGAGTCCAAGAGGGTTTGGTTTGAGGGTGGCCGATTTCAACAAGGTCCAGTGTTTCAAGGCCAAGGATCCCTCTAGTGCTCTAAACAAGAGGGTTTTTAAGGATTGGGTGCTTAAACCAAGGCTCCAAGAAGGTGGTGATGGGGTGACTCGCCCTAGATGCCCAAAATGTGGGAGGAAACATGGTGGCACATGTTGGAGGAATAGGAGTGCATGCTTTGGGTATGGCGAGATGGGCCATGAAATTCCAAATTGTCCATTTGCTCAAAACAAGGGTAAAGATGATCGATCACAAGGGCAAGGTGGTCATGTTGATCAAAGGGATCAAGAAGGCCAAAAAGGGGTTCTCTACAAAATAATTGGTTCTATGCTCTTCAAGAGAGGCAAGGAGGAGATGAAGTGCCCAATGTTATTATTGGTATATTAAAGGTTTTTTATTTTGATGTGCATGCTTTGATAGGTCTAAGTGCCACTATTTCTTTCATTATTCCTTTTGTTGCTAATAAGTTTTATGTGGGTCTCAAATTGCTATGTGAACCTTTTAGGTGTCTACCCCCCATTGGTGAGTCTATTGTTGCTAGAAAAGTCTATAAGGGTTGTCCCATATCCTTATTGCATAAAGTCTTGTCTTGTGATTTTGTTGAACTTGGCATGGTAGGATTTGAGAATATTCTTGGGGTAGATTGGTTACATGCCTATCATACTTCCATTGATTATAAAACTCGTAAAGTTAGATTTTAATTCCCTAATGAACCTATACTTGAGCGGGAAAGTTGTAACGTGGTAGTTAAGGGTAGATTCATTTCTTGTCTTAAGGCCCAAATTAATTTCTAAGGATTGAATTTACCATCTTACAAGGGTTAGAAATGTTGAGTCTAAAGTTATTTCATATTGAGTCGGTCTCGATGGTCAATGAGTTTCTTGATGGACCTCCTAATAGGGGCTAGTTATTTTTCTAAGATTGATCTTCAGTCCGGATACCACAAAGTGAGAGTGAGGGAGTGTGATATTCCCAGAACGACTTTTTGGACTAGTATGGATTTTGGAATTTGTGGTAACGTCTTTTGGCTTGGCTAATTCGTTGGCAATATTTATGGATCTTATAAATAGGGTCTTTAAATCCTACCTTGACATGTTTTGATGGTCTTCATTGATGATATATGGATTTATTCCCATAGTGAAGAAGGTAAATTGACATACTTTCTTATAAAGTTTTGAGGAGAGTGGCTAAGATTGCATATGATTTGGAGTTGCCTATGGAGATGAATATGGTTAATGTATTCTGCCAAGAGTCCATGCTGAGAAAGTGTGTAGGTGACCCAAGTGCTATAGTTCTCTTAGAGGTTGTGGGTGTTATAGAGAATAATTTCACCTAAGAGGAGGTTTCGGTAGAAATTTTGGATAGACAAGTGAAGAGATTAAGAAACAAAAATGTAGCTTCCGTCAAGGTCCTTTGGAAGAATCAACACGTTGAAAGTACCACATGGGAAGCTGAGGCAGAAATAAGAAAGTGATACCTATATCTCTTCTACTCTACTCAAGTTGAAGGCAATAATTTGAGTCCCTTATATGATTTCAAGTCTTAAGTATTATCCCTTATGTCATTTTGCATGCATTCATGTTCATGGTAACAAGTTTATGGTGATTTTTAACATTCATGTTGAGATTTTTGAAAATGATACTTAAATGCATTTGTTGCATTCATGTCGGGCTGAAATCTTCATAATTACTTCTCTTATGCATGTTTTTTTGATATTCTAGGACGAATGTTCCCAAGGGGGAGATATTGAAATGCCCCGAAAATGTTCTTCAAAATGTCCATAATCATAATTTCTATTTATCTCAAAATCTGTGCGTGATATCAAAAATCCAACATCATATTCTCGATCAGGGAGAAAATTGAGTGAGAAATGGGTATCACCAGATTTTAGAAGATCTGTAGTGAAAAATAATTTTTGCTAATTTTTTTAGAAACAGTGTCTATTCGTGCCCAGGCTGCGATGCTCCTGGGGCATGGAGTAGTGCAAATATGGATTCGTGTTGGGTCTGCGTTATGTCTAGGATGCGGACCAGTGTAAATTTTTCCTTGGTTTTCTATTTCACTAAGGGCATTGGGGTCATAGCCTCATGCCCATTTAAACGTGAAATCACCCATACTTAGCCTTTTTTTTAAATTCTATGTCTCACAAAACCCTCTCTCAAATCCCTCTAAGACTTTATCAATTCTCTCATTCAAATCTAAGGATTTAAACTTAATCTTGGGACTTAAGGACTCATTTCAAGCTCTAGGACTACTTTAAGTTCACCTCAACGACTTCAAGGCATAAGATATGTCGATTTCATCCATTAGGTACTTTGACCCATAGAGTCCAATCTTTCTTTTTATGAAAATTGTATGATTTTAAGTTTTATTACTCAGGGGTATCTCTTAATATGAAATATTAACATGAATTATGTTGGGGTTTTATCAAAGTATTGTTGATTATGCATGAATATCTATTTTAAGCTTGACTATAAGTTGATCTTTGTCCATTGAAACTATGGATGTTTCGAGCTATGAAACTATGATCTATTATGAGTTTTGATGATGGATTTCAAGGTACCTAACATGAGGGTTTTACTACATGGGGATGGGTTGATTCGCATTGAGTTTACTCATCTTATTTCACTCTCGAATTGCATGATTTTGAACTAGTATCACAAATCCACCAAGTGTTTGACAAAATGTCAATTCAAGAATTCTCAAGTTATTGATGATCTATTACATGATTTACAAGTCAAGTGGCTTCATGATGGTTAAGGACTTCCAAGTATGTATTAAATTCATGAAAAGTATCTGTGATGTTACAAGTAAATTATTGAGCTCTTATGTTGAGTTACGCTCTTGTGAAATGTGAATCCCTTTCTTGATACTTGAATTTGATGGTTTGATGAGCTATTTTTGTACTCTTATGAAAAATATTATATCGTAAGGTAAGGACATCTTATAATACCTACTAAAAAGGTCATGCCGTAAGGTAGAATAAATCATGGCTCCTACCGAAAAGATTATATCATAAGGTAAGGACATCTTATAATACCTACCGAAAAGGCCATGTCGTAAGGTAGAATAATTCATGACTCCTACTGAAAAGATTATATTGTAAGGTAAGAACATCTTATAATATCTACTGAAAAGGCTATGACTTAAGGTAGAATGAATCATAGATCCTACCAAAAAGATTATATCATAAGGTAGGAGCATCTTATAATACCTACTGAAAAGATCATGCCGTAAGGTAGAATAAATCATGACCCCCATCGAAAAGATTGTATCATAAGGTAAGGGACATCTTATACTACCTACCAAAAAGGCTATATCGTAAGGTAGGGGTATTAGCGACACTCTGCAAAATGGTTATACCATAAGGTGAGTGGGTGACTACTTGGTCATTCTCATGCATGATTACGTAAGACTTTGAGCATATATTTCATATTGAGCTTATACCAATGGTTATGATTATGTCCCTTGATTTTTATAGCTTATCTAGTTTGTTGCATTGCACCCCGCATACTTAGTACATTTCAAAGTACTAACGCACACTCTATGCCTATATGATATTACCATATAGGGACCGGAACTCCTATTGATCATCTCCTCCACGTGGCTAGCTACCTTATTTGAAGAAAGCTTTGGGGTAATCCTCAACTCTGAGGACATTGTTTATTTTCCCTTTTTATGCTATCTTGAGACTATTATTACTTTTGTTACTTACTACTTAAGGGTGAGAACAGAAAGTGTCTTGGACCTTGCTCCATTCAATGTAAAGGTATTGTTGGATGACATAGTATTCTATGTACATGAGCTCGACTCTTCTTAAGCTATTACTTTTATGAAAGCTTTTTCCTTAGTCCCGTTTCCCTTCTTATCAACATCTCTTGTTAATGTCTATTTTTGCTTCTGCTATCAAGGATGTGTGAATAATATGTTAAGAGGCTTTTTTGGGGTTCCTTCGGATTCTCCATTCGTCGTGTCACATCTAGGCCCTAGGCTTAGATCATGTCACTTGCCAAGGTAAACCATACTTGACCCCACAAAGTGGGTAACTTGTCCTACACAGATCTACTAGTAAAGCCTATTTATAGAATTAATATAATCATATGGTTGCACATAGTTTAGAGACCAAGACTTTATATAAGGACCCCTTGAGTCGAGCCCCCACCTTAATCCTCAATTAGTACTAAGTCTAATCCCACGGAATACTTGAAGTAATCATAAACTTAATCATAATATGAATAGTTTATAAAGACATGATAACTTAGCTTGAGTAGCTCATTCATATAATTGACCCCTACATGGGTATATGCCTTATACTAGAGGGTAAAAACAATACATAGAATTGACCCCTTCTAGTAGGCATTGCATTTCACATGAGGGTAGAGATTGTAACATGTTTGTCGTCTACTAGTGAGCTTTAGTTTGTACATGAGGGTAAATAATTATCATGTTTTCCTCCTCATATAGATATTATTCACTCAAAAAGGGTAGAAATATAGAATAAGGGTTAAACATAGCATTTGCAAATCATAGAGACTTTTCATGAGTTTAATACATGCTTAGGAGTCCATAATTTATCATATCATGCTTGTCATGTAATTCATGCAATAATCCTTCATCAACATAAAAATCCTTGTCCAGTAAATTTAGTCAAACTGGTGGGTATATGTGCAAGCACTTAAAATCATGCATTTCAAGAGTATAGAACAAGAGAGAAGTAAAATCAATCTAATTTAAAGTCATTCAAATCAACCCACCAATATTGTAGTAAACCCTAATTTTGAATATCATGGACACCAACAAAAACTCAGAAGTTCCTTCATTACTTTTCATACCATCATAAAGTACATAACTTTAACATCATAAAATCCATCATAATATCAAACCCTAATAATATGTTGGCATAAAACATTATTTCTTGTTGAACCCAAATAAAAGACATGGGTACAACGCATAATAATATTATTATATGCAAGAGTTCATAAATACCCATAAAATAATTCATAAATCCATGTAGTTTAAGAAGAAGGTTGGTTGAGCTTGTGGAAACGAAGGTTCCCACAATTAAACCCACATAACTTATCAACTTAATGAGAAGAATACCCAACTTGGAGAGGATGAAACAAAACCGTAGGTTATTTTCTTCTTCTTGAAAGCTTGAAGACTTGAGAGTAGTTGAGAGGTTTTTTTGGACTTAGGTTATTTTGAGTGAGTGGGAATATGGTGTATTAGGGCTCAAAATGGATGATATAGGGTGTTCAAGTGTCAAAACGACTAGATATTAGGCTTAAGGTATGAGGAAAGGGCTAAAATACACCTTTTAAATCTTACCAGACAGATTCCGTGAAAGCTCATCTACTAGTCATAATTCACTCCACGACCTGTAGAGTGAATCATAGTAAAAGATAATTTGACAATGCTTCACTAAAATGGCAAAAACCTTTTGGTCCAAACTCCAAATGAGGTGAAACTAGTTGCATTAGAAAGATAATTCAAAGAGCTTTCATTTGGTGGGTGAATCAGCTTCTAATTCATTGTGTGCTAAGAGATATAATGATTTGAAGTTGACACATATACGAACTCATTATAGAACTTAGGCGATTGGAATTGTTTGCGCTTGACTTGGTGATAGAGGGGCTCAGAATTACATGAGGTTCTTAGATGGGCTAGATGAAGATGGTATGGAAATAGTAAAGGTTGGAACTTCCCCTATAAAAGTACTGGACAAGTTTACAAGACCCCGTCTACCATTCGGATGCAAAAATGACATGAGGGTTGAAACTCAAGACTTGAAATCATAGATATGACTTAATTTGTTACTTTTGGCTTGAGTAGAGTGAAAGAGGTATGGGTATCATTTCTTCATGCCCGCTTCATCTTCTCAAGTGGTACTTTCAACTTGTTGATTCTTCCAAAGGACTTTGACGGAAGCACATCTTTTTTCTTAAACTTTTTACTTATCTATCCAATATTTTCACCGAGACCTTCCCATAGGTCAAGTTATCCTCTATAACACCCATAACTTCTAAGGGTACTATAGTACTTGGGTGACCAACACACTTCCTCAACATAGACACATGGAAGACAGGATGTACCATAATCATATTCGTAGGCAACTCTAATTCATAAGGAACCTTACCAGTTCTCCTTAAAATTTTATAGGGTCCACAAACCTTGGGCTCAATTTCTCTTTCTCGCCAAATTGGAGCAAACCATTCATGGGTGAGACCTTCAAATATAACCAATCATCAACATTATACTCAAGGTCTCTCCTTCTCACATCGGAGTAGGACTTTTGCCTACTTTGAGCCATCTTCAATCTCTCTCTTATCAACTTCACCTTCTCCAAATCTTCCATAACCAAATTCGGGCCCAATAAAGCCATCTCTCCTACATCAAACCACCCAACCAGAGATCTATATTGCCTACCATATAAAGCTTCAAAAGGAGTCATGCCAATACTAGAGTGGTAGTTATTGTTGTAGGAAAACTCAATGAGTGGAAGATGTTCATCCCAACTACCATTGAACTCCAAAACACAAGCCCTAAGCATATCCTCAAGAGTTTGAATTATCCTTTTGACATGACCATCTGTTTGAGGATGAAAAGTTGTGCTAAGATTAACCTTAGTACCAAGACCCTCTTGGAAGGATCTCCAAAAATGCTAAGAGAAATGAGCACCACGATCCGAAATAATAGCCAATGTACTCCATGCAACTTAACAACTCGTGAATATATATTTTGGCATAATCCTCGACACCATAAGTTATTTTAACTAGTAGAAAGTGAGTTGACTTTGTCATCCTATTAATGATAACCCAAATAGAATCAAAGTGATTTCTAGTCTTTGGCAAACCAATCACAAAATCCATATTAATCTCTTTCCACTTTTAAGTTAGAATTTCTATGTCTTGGGATAGTCCACCCGGCCTTTGATATTCGATTTTAACTTGTTGGCAATTGTGACAACCAGCTATAAACTTGGCAATATATCTTCTCATACCACCCTACTAATACACAGCCCTTAAGTCTCTATACTTCTTTGTGGAACTGAGGTGAAAAGAGTAGGATGAATTATGTGCCTCTTTCAAAATCAAATCCCTCAACCCATCAACATTAGGCACACATAACGTACCTTGGTAAATAAGAAAACCATCTCCCCCTTGAGAGAAAACTTCAACTTTACCATCCTTCACCTAAGCCTTCAATTCTAGCAAGGTGGGGTCAAGGCCTTGTTTGGACTTGACCTCTTTAGTCAAAGAAGATTTGGAGCCATAAAACACTACCACACCCCCATTATGTACTTCATTCAACCTCACTTCCAATCGATGGACTTCTCTATCCACCATTTTATTGTCATTGTCCATGTGAGCTAGACTTCCCATGGACACTCTACTTAGTGCATCGGCCATAACATTATTTTTGTTGGGATAATAGTGCACACTCATGTCATAATTCTTAAGGAGTTCTAACCACCTTTTTTGTTTCAAGTTAAGATGCCTTTGTGTGAACACATATTGGAGACTCTTGTGATTGGTAAATACATCTACATGAACCCCATACAAATAATGATGCCATATCTTCAAAAAAAATATCACGGCCGCTAATTCACGATCATGAGTGGGATAATTATGCTCATGTACTTTTAGTTACTGAGAAGCATATGTTGTAACCTTGCCATTTTGCATCAATACATAGCCCAAACCAATCCTTGAAGTATCACAATAAATCACAAACCCTTCTAGCCCTTCCGATAAAATCAAAATAGGAGCGGAGATAAACTTATCTTTCAAAGTTTAAAGACTTCTTTCATATTCATCGATTTAAACAAACTTTGCCTTCTTTTGTGTCAATTTTGTCAAAGGGAATGCAATTGAAGATAAACCATTTACAAACCTCCGGTAGTACCCTGCCAAGCGCAAGAAACTCCTAATATCAATTGGAGTCAAGGGCCTAGGCCAATTTTTTATCACTTCCGTCTTCTTAGGGTCCATTTTAATTCCATTTCCTGACACCACATGCTCTAGGAATACAATCTTTTTGAACCAAAATTCACATTTATAAAATTTAGCAAACAACCTTTCACCCCTCAAAATATGCAACACTATCCTCAAATAATTCACATGCTCTTCTTCACTTTGGGAATAAATCATATGTCATCTATGAAGACTACAATAAATATGTCAAGGTAGGGTTTGAAGACCCTATTCATAAGGTCCATAAATATTACCGATGCATTATTTATATCAAATGACATCACCACAAATTCAAAGTGCCCATACCTAGCGTTAGAACCCGTAAGTCCTTAATTGGTTCAATTTCGTAAAATTTGGGACCAAATATAAATTTCTTCTAAAGTGTAGTCTTTAAGATTTCAAATTGTTAGTGGGGTCATGTGTGGTGGCACTTTTTAATTGGTCCAAGTGGAGACTTGATTTGTCTATATATATGCATATATCTCTTGTGTGCAAGATATGTTCCCATACTTAGAAAAAAAAAGAGAAACCAAGGAGAGATTCAGCAACCCTCTCGAGTTGCTACAGTAAGAGAAAAAATATTTTTTTTATCTTTCGATTATTTGACGCTTAAAGCTTGGTATATTGGGTCTCCTAAGTGCCGTGGTGGCATTAGTTGATCAAGAAAGTGCTTGGTTTGATGGATATGAAGACTTGGGTCTAGTAAGGGGCTTGAAAGGTATGTTAATTTCTAGCCTCATTTATGTAAATTAAAGCTTGTGGGTGTGTTAGGGGTGCGTTAAATTGAAGGTAAAATATAAAAAAAAAGGTTGATTGTTAGCTTGAATTGTGAATTTGGAATTTGGGGTTGAATGGGTACAAGCTTGCATATGAAAATATATTGA